>PVKA01008547.1:0-72506 GCA_004027165.1 Ctenomys sociabilis
AAAAAAAAAAAAAAAAAAAAAAAGGATTCCAACATGAAATCCTCTTGCCTCAATCTCCCAGAGTGTTGGGATGATACAAGGTGCCACTGTGCTCAGGTTCCTTTGTATCTTTAAATCATGATACACTGACCACCTAAACAGGTGTCCTTGTCAGTAATCTCATCCCACACAATTGTCTTCAACTGCACTAAACAACGAACTCATCACTCCTAAACATGATGAACCACCTTTCCTGGCAAACTCCTAACCACCCATGAGGGAGCCAAAATCACTTTCTTTTACTGCTCTCAACTTCATACTTCAACAACTCTCTACTCATACCACTACTCAGTTAATCACTGTATAAACAGTGTGGTCAGATACCTAGATTTTGACAGTACCTGCCCTAGGATTTTAAAATAATCTCTTCCTAAATTTATAATCAAATGTTTCACCTTATATTTAATAATCTGTTTACACTTCACTGAGCATTAAAAGGGTAGGTAGCACCCATCTCAAATTGCTCCTTGTGCTATTTACTAAACCAACACTTATTTTATATTGATATTCCATAAACCCAAAGATACTAAATTTCATGGTAACAGAAAAATGAAAAGTCCAATCTGAATTTAAAGTATGTAAATTATAATCATCTAAGAAGTTACAATTGTATATTAATGCACATGAATATAGTAATTTTTACTTCTACATTTACTTTATGAATAATTTATAATAAACACAATTTTTTAATCTTTGTATTGATTTTATCTTTTGGACAAGTAACAAAGATAAATGTTAACTTATTCTTGAACCCTTATACAAATGTCAAAAAATACAAATAGGAAATCTCAACTGAGGCCCCCAAAGAAGCTTCAGAGGGTCCACACATGCCCTGAAATTGCTGAAGTTATGCTTGATAAATTATAAGAATAGATGTTGTACATAAAATTATAGAGCACATTGTGCCATTTTTTAGGGCAGGAAATTGCACATAGAAGATCATATCCCAATACATAAGAAAATGATTAAATGTAATGAGATTTTATTCTGTTCCTGAGTTATAAATTCATGCAAAAGAATATGCTTAAACTTATTCAGTGATCCAAAATCACTTAAGTAAGCTCTGCTTCTAATAGCATTTTCCTCTCATACCAGATATATTATAATTGTAACTTTAAACTCACTGCAACTTCATTAGTATCTCCATGTTCAAAGTATTCCTGTATAATTGGTGTCAATGTCTTCTCAAATGCCCTTTCATCCAAAGGCAAAACTACAGTTTCATAAACACAATTCTCCTAAGAGGGGAAGAAAAAAAGAATTATAAGTGGAAAAGTATAAACTATTCAGATAAATTGAAATTATATTCCAACTGGTTGTAATCTCCATTTATGACAAAATAAAAATGTTACCTGCTTTAATCACTTACATTATATATAACTACAGCCCATGTCACTGATTTTTTTATAAACTCTAGAACCCAGGAAGCCAATGAGCAGACTGGAATCATGAGATCTGTTTTCAATCTATCATCTTGTATTAATTTTGTCTATCTGAAAACTATTCTTTCAACGCCCAAAACCCTATACATCATTTCTATTATAAAAGGTGTTTTCATTAAAATTTCACTTTCTGTCAGGTGCAGTGACCCTCCTGTAATTCCAGCACTTCAAGAAAATAGAAAAGGTAAGAGAAAGAGTTTAAGGCCAGTTGGGTGACACAGTGAGGCCCCATCTCAAAAAAAAAAAAACCTTACTATTCACAGGATGAGATTAATACCCATACCAAATCATCCCTCAAAAATATGTACTAATACTGTGTGTCAATTTTTAAAAAGTAGGATTCAAAGCCTTCTTGATTTATATAATAAAAGTATAATGCCAATATCGTATTGAACTCTTTAAGCAAAAAACACTGTTCAAATGAAATCTCCAAAAGATGTAAGTTGTTTGTTTTGTTTCATTTATTTTGTGCAGGATCTCACTATGCAGCTCAGACTCGTAGTGATCCTCCTGTTTTGAAGCCTCCCAGTGCTGGGATTACAGGCTTGTGTCACCACACCCTGTCTCAGTGGCTGGCTCAACATGCCCAGGGGTGGGGCTGGCACAGCATGTGGTGCAGGGGATCAAACCTAGTCCTGTGCTTGCCTAAGCAGATGTTTAGTTCACTGAGCGATCTCGCCGGCCCTTCCAAAAGAAGTAAGATTAATGCCCATACCAAATCATCCCTCTCCACTATAAAAAGCTCTGAAATATTTGCAAGTTATGACTAGATTCAGTCTAACAATATATGCTTGATAGACTAGTATTTAGCAGAGTCCACAGCATTTGAATACCACTGGTTTTAAATAATTTTTTTCATGTTCTTTTAGAAATATTTCCATGTCTAACGATATTAGGTCAAATAGGTTTGCACATACATACACACAATACACTATAAAAACAACCTAACGTGTCATGATACTTTCCCATTTAAAATTCTCAAGAATTGTTTCCAATTTTATGTAAAGACAGTTTTCAAAAAGCCAGTAACTGATACTTGCTTGAAAATAATCCCAACCATGGGTAGGGAGAAGGACTAGTAAATGAACGCACAGGATAAAACAAGGCTGTCCATGAGCTAATGATTACTAATACTGGTAAAACTAGAAGATGAGTACAAGAAAGTTTGTTATACTATTCATTTCAGAGTTTTATAAACAATCATTATAAAATCTATTTTAAATGTATATGCTCAGTATTATCCGTAGAAAAAATGCAGATATCCTAAACAAAATTCATTAATTTCCAGCTTTTTGATTCGTTAATTCAAAATTTATAATGTTAAATAGTACTATTAAAAAGGAAACTAATATCTATAAGTCTTGTTCTTTGCTTTTGGAGTTTTGTTTTTGGTGGTACCAGGAATCAAACTTCGGACCTTATACTTGCCAGACAGGTGCTTATACCACTGAGCTATTTCCCCAGCCCCATGTAAGTCTTTCAGCACACTGAAAACAACATATTTTCCCAATTATCATTATTACAGAAATATAAAAACTTATAAATATAAGCCTAAGTGAATTTGTTGAAATTTTCTTAAAATTATGTATATATTACTATCAGTTAACTGGTTGGGCTCCCTCATTTAAAATAAATCTCAAAATCTAAAAGTACTAAGTATAATGACTGAGGAAAGACATGCTGCACATATACACAGGTACATGTGTGCACATTAATAGCTGGAGTAAAAATATGGATTAACAAATTTCTGAGTTAACTATAAACATGAAGCCTAAAAGTTTATACACATTTTCAATATGAAAGAAAGTAAACCACTGATACCTGATCGTCCTCATAGTTGGGATCTTTCACATCCACCTCCTCCACATCATAAACCTGCCCAGGGGGACCCCAGACACCTTTTCCTCCTGCGCCACCTGACAAAGTTTAGAATTGAACAAGGAAAGTTCATATTTCACAAATTTTAATTGAAATCTGAAGTAATTCTGAATATACAAGTGTTAAATAATAGCTAAAAAAGCTTTTATCTTTTTTTTTAATTAAAACACCTGAAAGTCTTTTTTTCTATTTTATTTATTATTATTATTTTTTTAATGTATTTGGTTGTTGCAGGGTCTCACTACTCAGCTCAGACTCATGGTGATCCTCCTGTTTTCAGCCTCCCCAGCACTGAGATTACAGGCATACGCCACTACACCTGGACTCTGACCAGCTCAGCTCGCCCTGGGGCAGGGCTGGGCATGGCATATGGTGCTGGGGATTGACCGAGGTTCCTGTGCCTGCCTTAACTTGCCTAAGCAGGTGCTTTAGTCTGCTGAGCTGTCATACTGGCCCACACCCAAAAGTCTTATTCGGATCATTTTTGCAACAATCATTAGACTTTCTTTTATAATCTATTTCCATACACATCAAATTAAAATACCTTATGGCATCCCAAGCAAAAAAAAAAAAAAAGCAGATGCTTTACAGCAAAAACAAAAAAGATCAGGAAAATAACCATATTAAAGCCCTTGAGAGAAATGATACTGTAGGCTAAACACTACATTATACATTTCTTGAGCCAAAGCAAAAAGAAACATTTGTGCTAATAAAATGTAGCACAAAAACCTCAAGGACAAAACTAACAAACACTGACCACCATTAAATGTTTTAAAACATTCCATATAAAAGTATACATTAGCAATATGTTACAAATAATTACTATTTACGTATTATCAGCTCTAGTAACTATCTCTCTACTTCTATATATAAACCAACCTGTATGAGTTTACCAATTCCAACTTGCCAGCTTTCCTTATTATAGGAAATTACTGAAATATTTTTAAAAGGACCAATATATGATTTTTAAAGAGCCTTACAATGTTATAAAAGTTTTAATAGTTTACTTTCTACAAATCCTTTCCATCAAAACAAATGTGAATCTTGTTAGTACGTTTCATTTTGATCCAATGAGTATTGTTACTAGTCAACAAAAAAAAAAAAAAAACTATTTCTGACCAAGTAGTAGTTAGTAGGTTTCATTTTGATCCAATGAGTATTGAACTAGTCAACAACAACAACAAAAAAACTATTTCTGACCAATTGCTATAATTTCAATTTATCTGAACATTTTGTTTAAAACTCTTTCTTGGGGCTGGAGACATAGTTCAGTGGTATAAGCAACTGCCTGGCAAGTGCAAGGTCCTGAGTTGGATCCCTGGTACCACCAAAAAAAATAATAAAATAAATTCTTTCTCCCTTTCACTCATAAAAAGTCTGTTCTTCCATGGTCATTTTTTTCAATCTGTGCTTTGGCAATAGTTCTAACTTCATTAATGGAAGATGCTAAAATTCAATATTGCTATTTTCATTATTTTTTCCTTATTCAAAATGTTCTCATTACAGAAAAGAAAGTTAAATTATCAAGATCTTAATTGAGCTATACATTGAAACTCCTACAATTTAGAAGCTAGTAAAATCTTCACATTATATCAAAAATCCTACTAATGGCAAATGACCAATCCCTCATCGAACGAATTTTAAATTTCTAGCATATGCTAGTCATTATTACAGATATTAAAGATAGAACAGTGAACATCAATCTCCTCCAATATCCAAAATAAATAGAACTAAAAAGAATTCAGAAACAGATATATGAAAATGTGCAAATTTTGCCTAGATATTACCAAATTTATATTCATTATTTTAACAATGGACATTAAATAACAGATCTGATGAATTTCTAGATATCTTTCAAAGACAATACCTGCAAAAATCAACTGAGAGACATTAATGTATACTTTACTTTGATGGAAATAAAGAGTGAAAATTTCATTCAAGAAAACTAGGTCTCATGCTGGGGGATGTGCCTCAGCAGAAGACCATTTGCCTAGCACATACAAGGCCCTAGGTCTGATCCTTAACATCAGAAGAAAAAGAAAGGAACCTATATCTACTCAAGGAGAAAACCTAAAGTGGGATGATCTTTAGACTACCACTAGATTTTAAGATATTTTGAAACTAAAAATATAATCATCTTATACAAGACATACAATTTTATCCTGTTTAAATTTCTTTCATTCCTATGACAATGAAATCCTAGAACAACAGCTAGAAAATGTGCTGCCCAGTGGCTTCTCTGCACATGGCATACACCTACCTTTCTTGGGTAGCCCCCTTCCTTTCCCAGATCTAGAGCGCCTGTCTAGCAACCTTCCCTTTGGACTGGTGGGCACAACTACTCCGCCTCTAAGGGATTCACTTCCATTATCACTGACTGAATCGCCTCTGCCAGAGTCCCGGGATGAATTTTTCCGTAGTCGTCTTTTTGCCTTGGCATTAATTCTAGCTTCATTAATGCAGGATACTGAAATCCAATTTCCATTTATTTCATTCCTTATTTCCTCAGTACCAGTGTTTTCTTCGTCGCCAGAAAAGAGAGAGTCACTTAAATTATCAGGATCTAAAAGAGAAAAGTGAAGAATATAAACTATTTTAAGTATTCTCTATCACTGAATATAAGGTATACAGTGGCCCTTCACTTACTGCAGAGGTTTTGTTCCAAACACCCCTGCAATAAGTGAAAGTCAGCAAAGTAGCAATGTTATATTTATTTTAGTATTTATGTATATATTTAAAAGTATGTATACTTTAAGGCTTTATAAACCCTTTCCACACTCTTAGAAACCTTTCCTACACTTTTAAAAACACTTCTAATATTCTTAACCATTTTCTAAACTCATAAACATATGTAATTTTAACAACAAACATATACAGTACTGCAAAATCCCACAATATAGCAAAAAATCCATGATAAATAATTGAGATTAGTAATTTTTGAAAACCTGCAAAACAGTGAACCCACAATAGCAAAGGACTATTGCTACTGTATTTGTTATATGTCATTAGGGTGAATCATATGAAATTACTATTTCTGTAGGTTAAGATCAACCACATAGTAGTAAGTTCATACGGTCTACACCAATAAGTGACAATTATACAGGATGACTTCCCATTACCCCGGGGAAATGAGGCAGTCTTACTGAACAAAGTTTCCTGAAAAAAAGACTGTCTCACATATTTAGGTCATACAAGCTATGTTAGTAACAGCATGCACAGACTTCTGTAAGCATTAAGCAACTGCAGACATAAACACAAGATTCTTGAAAAAAAGAAAATAAACTACTATTTACAGAATGTCTACTATTTTGTATCAGGTGCTGTTCTGGACACTTTGCTATTTACTCACAGGTTCCACAGTTAATCATTACACCATTCATACAAATAATCCTTACAGTGGGAGGATAGGGAGGGAGAAGGAAGGGAGAAGTAAAGGGAGAGGGAGACTGAGCAAAGGGGGCATAGGAAGCATACAAGATAGGGAGGAGTCAAGAGTCTTTTGTCTTATGTCTCTTGTTGCTTTACTCTCTACCCACAAAAGTCTGTGTATGGTGTTAATATTAACATAGCTTGTATGACCTATCTGGGGAGGGAGCAGAAGAATCCTCACAGTATTCAAATGACTTGCCACATATTTTTATAATGAATTATAGTAATCACTTTATCATTAAGGATTATTACTAACCCAAAGAGCCTAAAAGACCAACAGGCAATCATGTGTGATTGAGAAACTGAATGGATGATACTTACTCCCTTCAAGAAAAGACTTGCTTTCAAAGCTGTCATCTCAAAGTCCTAATTCATTTCCCCAAACCTCACTCATATTACTACCTACCTCTGAAAACCTTCTAGCCTATTAAGATGATACATTATCTCCTGAAACAAAACATATTTGGAGTTTATTATCATTCCCCAATTTGGAAAGTCATTCTTGCTTATCAAAACCATCTTAAGATATTCCTCAGACCTTATTCCAACTGTGAAAATTTTCACAACTCTAGCCACAGCAACACAAATGCTCACATACTGTTCATTTAACACAACACAGAAATCAGTTTGTTATCTCTTACAGTCTTGCTTTCCAACTAAGTCATAAACCTCAAAGGAGGAACAGTAATTAGACTCTACCTCTTTGCATTATCAGCATTTAGTACAGTAACTTCCACACCATTAATTAAAATGTCCATAGTAGACATACACAGACATTTGGCTTTGCTCTGAAAATACTTTCAAGTCAAAAAGGCTACAGAATTAGTTACCAGTAGGTCAAACTTTTGTTTGTTAGCATTAACACAAGTCAGAACAACTCACTTAAATTAGGCCTAATTATAATTACAATGTGTCGGGTGTATTTTATGAACTTTAGCATGCTTTAAGGTATTTATAACAAAAACTTAAAATCATCCTACAAAAAGCATACATGTGTTAAAACAATTACAATTCTTGACAAAAGTATAAGTCAGGAACAGTGTGGTCATCAAAAACTAGGAACATTAAGTGGCGTTATGTCTCCTAAGCAATCCCATTGGCTATAGCCTTCAAGAACCACCTCCATGGGAAAGAGATGGATTGTATAAAACAGGTCCCACTGAAAACCCTTTTAAACTCTTCTTAGCTCACAAGAAAGTATAAATCCTTTATCTTATACCTTAAGAAGGTCAGTCATGATCCTGCCCCTGCTTCCCTCACCACAATCACTAATGACCATTCCCACATTAAAACGGCCAGAGCTTAGATCTGATACCACAGAAGGTAGGGGATTAGGTTTGGTAGAGAAAAACAGCATATATTAGAAAAATATAAAGGGAGTGGCTTGCCAAGAAACCATTACAGTAATTCAGTCACAAACTGGAAAAAAGCGGGGGTAGTATAACTACAGTTAATAATAATGTGACACTCTGAAAAATAAAGAGCTTTTAAGTATAGAATAGCTTGGGGACTAAATAAGAGTTAAACAATGCCTGGCAAGTCTGAACTGGTGAGAAGGTAGCATTTTCATGGTATGCTTGAAATATTTTCCTGACTAGTACTAGTAACTCTTAATTTAGTAGCAGTGCTACCGCTTTACATCATGTATGTCTGTAACTACAGAAAATCCAAAGCTAGATTACAGCACTGGTAACAGCTGAAAACACAAAGAGGAAGAACAAGGATGTGAACATAAAGAACAGCAAAAGATTAAAGGAGACAAAATACACCACAGAAACACAGTAGATAGAGTTTTCATTAAGAGTGAATAGTTGTGAAAAACATTAAATATCAACCTCCAACATATTGTTTCCATTATTCTATCATTTATGTAAACCACAAAACTGGTCCAGAAGACATTTTAAAAAGTATAATAGTAATTTAAATATACCAATTTCCCATATCTTTTCTCTAACCTTTCAAACCATCTTTCAAATACAGTATATGTTCATAGATCTTTATGAATAAACATTCTCCTTAAGTATATTTTATATATTTAACCTTATCACTTTTAATCCATTTTTACAAAAATTGTTTTTATATTGTTATACACCTAAGTTTGAAAATCACAATAAAATGACTATGGAACCCCAATCATTTAATGATTTGCCTTTAAAAAAATAAAAAGGATAAAAAACAAATATAGCCGGGCGTGGTGGCGCAGGCCTGTAATCCCAGCACTCGGGAGGCTGAGGCAGGAGGATTGTTGTGAGTTCAAGATCAGCCTGAGCTACAAAGTGAGTTTAAGGCCAGCCTGAACTGCTTAGTGAGACCCTGTCTCAAAAAGACAAAAAAAACAAATATAGCAAGTATGTCCACAGTACCAGACAATTACATTTTCAATTCTAGAGCCCAATGAGTGGCCTAATTAGAATAAAAATTCTGGCTATCTTTTCAATGCACATGCTTGATATGCACTATATTCTTGACACACACTCTAATCCTGTCAATAAAAAAAAATTGAGAGTCAAGGTAATTTATTTCCTCAAGGTACAAACTGGAAGTAGTTTGTCTGAACTGGACGATTTGCTACAGGAAGAATTTATTACAAAAAGAGTCTGACTTAGGCCTGAAAAGCAAATTATTATTTTAAGGAAGTACTGAGGAGAGGCACAAAAAAACAGCTTATAACTAGGGCTTAAAACAAAAATTATAAATTTCACAGCTGCGCAAACCAATACAACACAACACAGACCATATGTATAATTTTAGATTTTCTATTAGCCATAATAAAAAGTAAAACAAAGCAGATAAATTAATTTTAACATATTTAATGTAATAGCAATTTGAACATCCAATCAATTTAAAAAATTACTGAGCTATTTCATTATCTCATTTCAGACTAGTTATATTCAGGTACTTCAAGGTATGTTGGTACCTGACTCTGGAAAAAAGAAGCAATTACCTATATGTAAAATCTATTCTCACACTATGCTATCATCTCTGCCTAAGAAAAGACATATTACTTATAATCCTAAGAATATAATATAGTCCTCAACATTGCTATTGTACATAGCAGCTCAGAAAAAAAATCAATAATTATTGCAACAATTTTTTTCAATAACATTTTCTAGTACATTCTAAATCAAAAGTTTGCAAATGTAAAATGATGAGTTTCAACAACAAAGCCTTTGTTTAGGTAAAAAAAAAAAATGATACAAATTTGTGTACATATTGAATTAAAGTCATTAAAGAAAAAAGGTGTAAGTATTTAACACAAAATATATTTACAACTACAGCAATAGAAAACTTTCTAAAGTAATAAAATTACCAAGTAAAGAATCATCTAAAATATGCCAATAGTAAAAGTTCTCACTATTCATACATTATAAAATCTTAACTCTTTGGGAAAATTAGGTTGCCTTGAGACTGGGCATGGTGGGACACCTGCATTAACAACACTGGGGAGGCTGAGACAAGAGGATCATCAAGAGTTCAAGGCCAGCCAGGGCTGCAAAGTAGGTTCAAGGCCAGCCTGAACTGCACAGCAAAACCCTGTCTCAAAAAGACAAAAAAAAATAAAATAAAAGTTTAGGTTGTCTTAAGTTACGCAACATCTACTCATCAGTGGCCAGGCAGATGGCTCAGTAGAGTAAGCACTTTCCTGACAAGTGGTTCTGCCAAAAAAAAATTTGCTCATCTATTCCACAAAAACGTGTGTGTGTGTGTATGTGTGTGTGTGTGTATCTATGTATATATATTTATTACTGTGGCATGAAAACATCATGAGAAAACAGCACATGTAATTCATTAAAACATACAATGTTAGGAGAGATCAATTATATCAATTATAGTTTATGTTACAGAAATTACTAGCCTATGTGAAAATATCAGTAAGTTAGCTATCTTTCTACTTTCTATAGTACGCACATTATTATAAACAACGGCAAGTAAGAACATACAGAGCACGAAAGGTTAGAGAAAAAACAAGAACATGGTAAGTTCACATGAAAATAAGTACAAACTTAATTTTAAATATGACCTGTTTTCCTATAGCATGAATGAAGATGGAACTTAAAATTTTACTATCATGTTTTCGTAGAATGACATGAAGCTTGCTCACAAGACAGAATGTGCAATATATTATTTACCTGTGGGGTTCACATTCAGGATCTGCTCATTTTCTATTTCCATTGTTCCTTAATTTCACTTGCACTGATTAAACAAGTTATCAGAGGGAAGTCTTATGCCAGAATCTGTTTCTTAAAAGAAAATCACAAAATGTATTATCATTTTCTAACTGATTAAGGAAAATCAGTCATCCCAAATTATATATAATTTCTTTTTTTTTGTGGCAGAACCAGGGATAGAATTCAGGCTTTTGCACTTGCCAGGGAAGCACTTATTCCACTGAGCCATCTCCCTGGTCCCTATAATTCCATTTTTCAACAAGTTATTAACATTTGGTTCCTCTTTTCTGGACAAGTCTGAGTAAAAGAGAAACAATAGCCAAAAGAATTCAATACATGCCAATGCATTCTTTTAAAGATGTATTTGCTACACATGTTTACTTCAAGTTAAGGAAATAAATGAACCTGCCATTTCACTACCTAGGTCTTTATAACATGTAGGACTGAGATTAAGAGAAAAGTTTTAAATCAGCTTTTTCTATAATGAGATTTATTTTTATAATATGAAACTATCTTCTTTTAAAAAAATCTAACCTCTCAGAAATAAGTACAATGGCACAGATCTCAATATTGTAGACTTCAGTCAGTTTCAAAATGACTTAAAAATTACTAGTACTGAAATATTTTGATAAATTACCACTTATTTACATAATTGAGTGACAAAGATCTAATGTTATTTGAAAAGACTCAAAATAGTTTCATGAAAATATATATTTAAAACATATTACTAGAAATATAACCAAATAAGATTTCAGAATTTCTCTGGAATCACTGTTTAAGTGGCAGTCTAGCATACTTCAGTATTTTTATCTAGGTCATGGATGGTTAGCTATGAGTTGTTGCAGTCAGTTACAATCATTTCACTAGCAGTGTGCTCCTCTTGAGACATAAAACAAAGAACTTAGTGAAACTGCCTAATCAACTACACAAAAGTATTTTTTTCATACATTATAACCTATAGTTAGATGTCACTTTAGGATAAAATTATATCCATCTGTATGTATGATTGTAGCCTCCTGGGACTTAAAGGTGAAAATGACCTTCAAATTTCTCAACATGTATTACTATTTGTTAAAAATCATGTTAAATTTCAAAATTTAAATTTCTTTTCTCCAAAGAAGTATCAATTTGTGTAACAAAATATAAAACTAGTAGTAAAGTTACAGCATAATCCTTAGACTACATTAAAACATTACATTGTGGGCCAGCCAAATAGCTGGGTGGATCAAAGCGCCTGCTCAGGCAGGACCCAATCTGATCCCCAGGGTGCAATGCCAGCCCCACCCCCAGGGCATGCTGACCCAGCAACTGAGACTGGGGCAAGGTGGCGCACCCAGTAATCCCTGTGCTTGGGAGGCTGAAAACAGTATAATCACTACAAGTCTGATCTGTGTAGTGAGACCCAGTAGATCCTGTACTGAATACAAAATAATAAATAAAAATAAAATTTTACATTGCTTCAGAGACCTAGAAAATTGTAAAATCATTCTCTAATTCAGAATAAACTGACATATGAATCTATAAACCAACTTCTCAATACCTAATTGCAAGCAACTCTGGACTTAAGAAAAATGAATCTTAAAATATTTAAATATTCACACCAATATATGAACACAGTCTATATATCCAAACATTTACTATCCTCCATAGCTGAAAATGTTTTATTTCAGTGCATAAATTACTTATGTTACAGGAAAGGGATAATTATTCCTGTATGATGTCATATAATACATGTTTTTTTAAACTGTTACAATTAAGTCTTTTTTCATTCTTGATACAAATGAGAGAATATTTTCTGCAGACTCTCAAAAAGGAAATCATAACTGCTACTTATAAAACCCTTCATAGTTCAAACTGATTTTTATACCCATTATGTTTCATGTAGCTCCACAGGATAATTGTACAGTAGACGTTCCAGTTTGCTTACAATTAAACAGATCAGAAAGAGTAGGTGATTTGCTCACAATTAAACAGATCAGAGAGGGTAGGTGATCTGGCCAAGTTGAGACAGCTACTTAGTGGAAAAACCAGTACTAGAATCTAGAACTTGTAAACTCAGTACAAGATTTTATAATATTCTACAGCAAAATTCTTTTAAGGTTACAGAAAGAAGCTTATTAAAACTTTTATTGCTATGTCAAAAATTTTAAATACTGCTTTCCAAACACTAAAAAAAACTTTTTTTTTTTGGTGGTACCAGGGATTGAACTCAGGAGTTATACTTGACAGGCAGGCGCTAACACCACTGATCTATATCCCCAGCCACCCAAAATTTTAAACTATTACACAGAATACATTCAGTTGGGCAAAGAAAATTATCAAGTAATAACTATCATAACTTACTATATATTTTTTCAAATAAGCATAACAAAAGAATAATCCCGGGTCTTTAGACAATGTTAGCCTGATGAAGAAAAGAACTTCGTCACAATACATAGCAACAAAGGCATTTTAATGTTCCATGTTCCATATCTTCGCTCTCTTCAAAATAGGCTTTTTCCTATTTAACCATCTTAAAATTCTCACCCCAAACCTAAACAACTTACCCCAGTTCCTTCATACTAACCTATACAAATTAATTTTCAATAAAATAACCACAGTTACAAGTTAGAAAATATTACAGCTTAAGTGCTGTTTGTTCTTTCCAGAAATACACTTCATAAATTGCTCTGACATTTTTTAAGTCAAGTTTAGACGTTATAAAATTAATTTTATGCATTATTGGGCTAGTCATACTAATTAGCAACTTAAAATGAACTAAAAGCATAGACTAGCACAAGGATGCAAAAATAGTAAATTATACAAGCAGCGTCTTTGCAATCCTAACAACTTTTTTCTCTTTATGTCAGTGTTACAGAAAAATCCCATTGTAATTGCTTACTGAATATTAAAATGCTTACTGAAACAATGAGTTCAATGAACTTATAATAAAACGTACAAAACATAAGTAAATTGAGATCTCTATTTTAAAAGCATCTGCTGGCTTTCCAAAGAGTCCAAAATTAACAAGAATGACAAATTGTCACAATTCGCTATGAAGAGCCAAATTAAAACGGCTTAGTAACCTTTCCCCACACACTCCTAGCTGCATTTTTAATCACAGTCGCTGGCCGCGGAGGCAGGGGGGCTGCGGCTGCGCTGACTTCCGTTCGCCGCCAGAGCTCTAGCAAAGCCACCCGCGCACCGCACGGTCCCCGAGTGACACGCAGCGCACGCGGCACGCGTCGCACAGCGAGGGAGCTCCTTTCCTGTCTTTGTTTTCTCTAGGTTACATTTTATTTACAATTTTCGAACCCCTCTGGTTAAGGACAGGCCCGGAGATGCGGAGTCCCGCCGCCCCCCCCCCGAAGGTCCCTCCCGGAGGTGCGCGGCCGAGGGTGAGGGCTCCCGGGGACCCAAAGGGGTGCGGACCTTCGCCACGGGATCGGGTCTCGCAGGAGACGCTGCCCCACCCCCCGCCCCTAAAATCTCCACGGACACGGGGACGACTTGAGCAGCCCCCGAGCGCCCGCTAAGTGACGAGGGGCCCCGCGAATGCGCGGGCCCGCACCTCGGCCCAGCTCACGAGGAGGCCCCGCGGCCCAGGGGCGTTGGGGCGGCTGCGGCGGGGCCCAGGAGCTCGGCGGGCGGCGGACCCCAGCCCCGACCGCGGCCCCGGCCTCCACGCCCCCTCCCCCGCCCAACGTGCGGCGGGCTCCAAGGATTGGGGGCTGGGAGAGGGCGCAGTCTCCTCGAGCGCGCGAGCCGCGCCCACAGCTACTGACCCCTCGGGCCACCGCCGCCGCTCGCCCAGGTCCCCGGTCCGCCGGCCCCAGCCCCGCTCCTCAGCCTCGGCCGCCGCCTCCAAGCGTCTCCGGCCCTTCTCACTGTGTTTTTGTTTTGTTCTACCCAGTAACACGGGGGCGACAGGCCGTCGTTGATTGGCCGCGAGGAAGGGGCTGGCTGGCCAATCGTGGCGGCGCAGCTGCGCCGGAGGAAAAGGGAGGGAAGTGAAACGTGGAAAGTGGGGGAGGGACGGGGCCGGGACAGCAGAGCGCGTGCGTGGCGGCGCTGCGGCTCCGCACCCCGTGCCCCGACGGGGCGGCCGCGGGCCTGGTTGTGGGAGTACGGGTGGAGCTGCTTTGACCCAGCTCGCCTCTTCCCTTGCAGTAGTTCAGCATAGGGCTTCCTGGGGCTCCGTGCCTCCTTTTCTGGGCTCTCCGAGAGCAGTAGCCTCTTCCTCAAGCTCTTTCTCACTCCCTAGCGCCCAGCGAATGCCCACAACCCTTGGAGGAAGTAGCAGTTCATTTCACAAGGATTCAAATTTCCTGAGTCCCTTCCTCACTAACCAGGCCGCCGGGTGCACACCTTCCGGTCCCCAAGGCTGGAGTCAAGCCTCTGCTATAATTTCTGATTTGTTACACCTTCCTGTGGCTCTGGTCTTTCCTCCTGGTTGCGTTTGCTCTGGCTGCTCTTCTCATACTTTCTAGATCAATGTCTCCTGAGGTAATGACCTGGACTTAATGCAGTCTCGGCGCACTTGGGAGAGCCACTAGATTTTCCTACTGTCTGATGGGCAAAAGCTCCCTGGTTGCTTGGTCAGCGACACTGCTTCCTCCTCACCTTCCAGCTTCTTCTAACTTAACTGCTTTGTGCCCAGTCTCGCTTGCCTGGGGATCATTGCTAATGCTGTTATCTCAGCACGCACATTTTCCCACTCCACACAGGACGTCTTTCTGCAACTCTACCTCTTAGACCATTCACTACCCCATGTGCTTCCCTATCTCTTCACAAATCTTCACTGTCACTTTGAATTGCTTCTCCTGCTCCTATCCCAGCCCTGCGCAATCCCATCCGTGCTTCATGGCCTTCCTTACCTCAGGGTTTCTGTTGTGCCTCATTGCTTGGTATCATGTTTTCCTGTCCCTATTCCTCGAAGTGTTGGCCTGTTGGACCTCCAAAGGCACTGATCACATTCTACCTGGCACTGTCTTACCTAAGCCCCTGTCTTGTGCCATCTATCCTGCTTAAGGATGTAATGCTCTTGAAGACAGTAAGTGTGGCTCATCGTCTGTTGTTACACTGCTTAAGAGTGAGTTCACCAAGATTGTTAGCAGTTAGTGGTTATCCACATCTTTTGGGAAGCATCTGAATTAGCCTCATGGGCCATGCTCACTTTTTTAAAATCAGAGCCTACCAGCCACTCAGTTTTGCTGTTTTGTCCATAATCTACAGTGGTTTCCTTTCTCTTGCCCCACTTTCTTCTCCACTGACCAAAGACTGATGGCTGCTTAAAAAAAAAAAAAAAAAAAAAAAAAAAAAAAAAAAAAAAAAATTCTATTCTTCCTCTACATTGTTCCTTTATTCACTTGATTTAGTCTTGGACTCCTTCCTTCTTTCTCCCTGTCACCAGCCTCTCTGATTCCTGTTAGATTATTTTGTGGCCTTACTTATTTAGCACATAGATTAAGCACCAATGGAACAATCAGGCCCTGTTAGGCAGGTATTCCAAGATCTGAACAAAATGAGATATGGTTATCATTTTTAAAATATCTAAAATCTGTTTTAGCAAATCCCACACACACACACACACACACGCACACAAAGAACTCATGAGAAAGTGAACTGTCTGTACCCTTTCTCTGTGTCATCTCAAGCACTTCCAGGACCCACCTCTGGGTATGGTTGATCAGTTCGGGCAAGACAGAAAATGGGGTTCTAAGGGCCAAAGAGATATCTGAGTGACATAATTACCTTGTCTGGCAAGCCCAAGGTCCTGAGTTCAATCCCTGGTAGAAGGAAAGGAAGAAAGAAAAGAAAAAGTTTCTAACTCCAGTTCTCTCACTAACTTCCTGTAAGAACTTCAGCTCTTTTCAGGGCCTCTGTTTCTTCCCCAGAAATTGGGCTCAATCAGGATTCCCAAGATATTTTCCAAAGAGCATGAATTTTGTAGAACATTAAATAGGTATAATAGGGAGAGCTTATATCTTCTTGGAAGGAACTTGTTTCAACAAAGTTAAAACTGTGTCTTTACCCTTAACTCTTATTAGTGTTTTTAATAAAATATGTACTTTTAGAATCTGGTAGAACTAGAGTTAGAAACATAATAACCTTTCCCAGTTTATTTGAACATAGAATCTTTATTTAAGATGTCCCAGAATTAGTCTTACTTAGAAACCAGTCTGGAAGATAATAAATGACAGCCACTGTCACTAATATTTCTTCCAGCTGGAAGATAGGGTTGAATATCCCTATCCCTTTGTAGGTAAACAATAAAAAAGAACAATTTTAACCCCAATGATTACAGGTTTTTGTTTGTTTGTTTGGGTTTTTGTTTGTTTTTTTTTTTTTTTTTTTTTTCAGAACCAGGGATTGAACTCAGGCCCTTGCATTCGCCAGGCAAGGACTTGTTCTACTGAGCTATCTCCCAAGCCCCTTCATGCCAGTAATTGTCTACCAAATCAGTACACAGTGTCCCCCAGGCTTCTAGGTAACAAGGTATGATTTTGTTTCACATTATAATTTTTCACTGACTGGCATTTTTTACTTTTTAAAGCCCCTTTTTTTGTGGGCTTAATGTTGATTTAGCTGTTGGATCAGAGTTCTTCCGCTTACCTCATTCTGTCCACATTGGTGGAACTTTAATGTTCCAGAAGTTGTGGAGGGAAAAGACCAACATAGTTACCCAAAGTAAGTATGAGACAGCTGTGCAGACATGGCAACAGAAACTGAGCTGTGTGATCTTCTCTGTGTGCCTCAGGCTTAAGCACTATTAGGATGCATAAAATGATAGAAAGTATATTTGGCTTGTAGGGTGTGTAGGAGAAAAGGTAACAAATAGTTTCTTCTTTCTTTCTTGCCTCTTAAACTACCGACTTGTCTAATTGTGCTGCTTGATCCTTTCATTTCTTCTTCCTAGAGCCAACTGAATGTTCTAGTTGTCTGAATTATGAAAGAAGGCATCACCCTTGGGCCTTACAAAGCCACTCCAGTTTTGACACTGGCATGCTGGACAGGATCCTGAGGCAGCACCATAGGAATCCTGGGAATGGGAGACCAGACAAAAGATGTGAGAGTTGGCCACTGGTGGCAGAAGGAAATTCTATGAGGGGTGGGCAGAGGGACTGCCACTCTCAATGCAGGAGCTTTCTCAGGATGTACAATTCAGAGGCCACCATCTTCTTCCATTCCAAAAGCAAGCATGAAGGTTGATATTAAGATCTGGAATATTATTTTTGTTTATTTATTTATTTTATTAATTTAATAAGGTTTGGAGTACTAAAGAGTTAATGTGGGTAAATCACCTAGAAAGGCATGGATGAAGACAAAAGCAACCAGAACTATTATGGAACTCTCCAAAGCTCTTTCCTGCTCTAAGCCAAGCCCCATTTTGAAGAACTCTTACTCTTTTTTTTTTTTTTTTTTTTTTTTTTTTTTTTTTTTTTTTTTTTTTTTGTCTTTTTGAGACAGGGTCTCACTATGCAGTTCAGGCTGGCCTTAAGCTCACTTTGTAGCTCAGGCTAGTCTCGAACTCACAACAATCCTCCTGCCTCAGCCTCCCGAGTGCTGGGATTACAGGCCTGCGCCACCACGCCCAGCTAGAACTCTTACTCTTACCAGGCACTGTTCATGCCCTTGAGTGGAACTGAGAAGAGGCCGTCTTTCTGGAGGCTAAGAGTGGGTCTAGCCCACTTCCTTCCAAAGAACTTTCAGATGTCATTGTCACTTGTAACAACCTATCTACCTGAACTGACATCTTGATTTTGTGAAATCAAGGCCTGAATTTTAAGAACTCCAATAAGGCAAAAACTGCTCTGTAGCACAAATGATGAAAGAGACATGTTTTGGAGAGAGCCAAAAAAATAATTCTAATGAAAGCTGACATTTGTTTTTCAACGTTAACTGAGATTTCACCATTGCCCTATGAAATGGACAATCATTTGAGTACTTTAAGCACAAGGGTAATGAGGCTTATGCAGGTCACTTAGGTAACCCTGGGACTTTTATACTGCAAGGAAATTTGGGTATTCCCTAGTTCAAATTCACTTTACAAGTGCAAAAATGACCTAGAAGTCTAGTTAGTTGCAGAAACCCACATACTAGTTAGTCTTAGAGGTACAAATGAGGTTTCAGTGCCCCATCCTAGTAGGTATTGGGTAGACTGAAGGAACCTAGATCTTTTGGCTCCCAGGCTGGGCTGAATTCTCTGGGCTGCTAAGCCTTGAATCTGCAATGGAAAGCAAGTATCTGAGTCCATAGTTGGTCCCCAGAGCCTTGTGGTATCAGGTGAATTCATTTTAAAGTTTTGGAAGTAAGGATAAAGGACAGATAGGGGTGGAGGATCTGTAGGATGTTAAGAAACTCTTCATAGGACATTTTCAGTGATATCGTTCCTGGAATAAAAAGCGTGGAGTAATAGGAAGCCCAACAGTAAGAAGTAGGTGTAGGGGCTGGGGAGATGGCTCAGCAGAATAAGTGCTTCCCTGGCAAGCACAAGGGCCTGAGTTCAATCCCTGGTTCCGCAAAAAAAAAAAAAAAAAAAAAAAGAAGTAGATGCAGTGTTTTCACATAGCACATACCAAGAAATACTGAAAGGCTATAGAGAGTTTTATTTCCTTAATTCATATTTTGAGAGGTTTTCTCAGTGCATTTGTCTTTTGTGAGTTTTACCCACTACCAAGTCACCTCTGTTACCTTAAGGATTTAGAAACAAACTCAATTAAGGTGGAGCAACCTCAGCAAGACAACTCTTCCCATTATGCTCTTAAATTTTTAACATATCTCCTATAACTGGCCTGAGTTCTAAGTGTATGTAAATTCCAACTTCAGACTTTTGCAATCATTGCTTTCTAGTGTTTAATTATGACACCATGCATTTAATTATGTCCAATCATGCTCCTCCTGTTGCACCTCTGGGGGCTTTATTTGCATTGCTCTGGCACACTGGGTCCTTGGCTAGGCTTCAGACAGCTCAGAACTAATGCTTCTCCACCAATGAGCCCTTGGTGCACCTCGCTGTCATCATGACCACTCCCCTCTGGGTCTGCACATTTTCTTTTTGCCTTCCAGACACCAAACATGAAGCTAGAACCCAGGGTGCCTGGGATAGACAAGAGGGACTTTTCCTGCCAGGAATAAGAGAAATGGGTGATCTTCATTGTCATTAAGAGAGCCAGCTCTACAAGAAAACAAAAGGATGCAGAGGGTGGAGGGTAGACTCGAGACACAAATGCTGGGCAGAGGGGGCACGTGTGCTAAAAGAAAGAGTTCATTAACAGAATTAGTCAATCTGTTTTTGAGTAAAGAGAAACAAGAACAGAGAAAGGCAAGAAGTTTTTTATTTTTGTTTTTGTTTTGTGGTTACTTATAATGAAAGTAAAGTTACCTCCACAGAAGCGCTGAAGCAGAGAAAGGCTCTAGAAGATGGCCTGGTGAGGCTAACTTGTCCCAGATAAACCCAAGTTGCATCCACAGGGGGCAAACAGTCCAGCTCTAGGTGATTCGCAGACAGAGCTGTAGGACCAGATCATGTCACCTGGAACTGCCTTCCTTTTGCCATAAGATTTTCTGTTTGTGTATTGTGCTTCTACTCCCCATCCCTCCACACACACTGTTTTTCTTTCCAACAAGCTAGGAGGGAAGCGTTCAGGAAAAAACAAACCAAGACTGACACTTTTAAAGTGCAGCTTCAGGAAATCCCCAAGCTCAGCAATTGAGCGCCACAGGCCCAGGACTGGCAGCCATGCAGCATAATTGACAAAGCCATCATCAAAACAGGAGCCAGCAGCCAATAAGACACCCTCTAAGAACCAAGAAAAGCACCCAAAGAGAGAGAGAAAAAATAACCCTGGAGGGTGCAACAGAAAGTTTTACCATCACTTCTTGTGTTGCGTGCACGTGTGTGTGTGTGTGTGTGTGTGTGTGTGTTTAGGAAGTTCTTTCTGCAGGTAATAAATTTAGGCCAGAGATTTACTGATGGGCTTTAAGGAGTATGAAAACATCTTAAAATTTTATACAAGTTTCATTATGAATATGCACCTGATGTCTTAATGGGTTCATAACTTTTATCATATGACACCAAAAAGATCAGGAAGTTTTAGAAAGTAGCATATGATTACATTGGGCCGGTGCATAAAGTAAGCATTCTATCAGGAGATACCACTAGAGTTTCCTTTGTATGTCAAATAGGGTGCGAATTAAAGTGTCTTCAGAGTAACTACCACAAGAAAAAAAAATGATTTTTAAGACAGTAGTGATCCTAAACAGTGATGGAAATGCCGTCTTGGGACACGGCAGTAGTCATTATGTCAGGTATGGCAACTGCCTTCTATTGTGTTGATGTCACTATGCCACAAAATATAAGCGGAATCTGCCAAAAATTCTAAAGTGAAAGTCATAGCCCCATTGCCCAGGAATTCACCATTATAAACTCCTGAACTTATTAAAGAGCAGAAGGAATATATGATGTCTCTCAACATATGCTCCACAGATGTGCTACCACAGACAAAGGTGCTAGGAGGAAGTTAACTCTCCTCTTAGAAAATTACATCATAAGCAAACCCATGTGATTTTCTTTAACTGAATGTTTGCTGAACCTACTTGAGCGTGGAACCCATTTTGTCTATTGCTGCCTTATGCAATACATGTTAGAATACATGGATTCAGTACAATGAGATATGGGCTACAAAGCAAGAGCCTTGGTTCCCAATCATAGTTCTGTCATTATTCAAATGGAAGACCTTAGGTCTTCTGAAAGCACTGAGGATGTAGAATTTAGGTCATCCAGGTTCTTGCCAGTGCTGTGATCCATCCAATATAATCTGGTTTGGTTAGTGACCTAAAATTCTGTTTATAACTGTTCCTCATGACCAAGCTGTGTATTCTCAAGCTGTGTGGTACAATGATTCTGCTAATAAGCTATCACCTCTTAAGAACGCCTTGGAGAGAGAAGACAAATGCAGAAGAACTAGAAATGAAAAGAAAGTTTATCTAGCAACATGAATAAATTTCAGAAAGGTAATGTTGGGTGCAAAGAAGTAAAGTCGGAGAACTGAACAGAATCAGCACTGGCAATTTGGGTCCTCTTTCTTCACTGTGCTAAATACCTGCAGTAAACACAGAGCTCCAGATCTTAGCAAACACAGAGCAGCTGACTAGTGGCCATTTGCATCAAAGGGGCGATGTTTTTTAGAAACTAAATTATACAACCCTTTTTGAAGCCTGCAAGGTTTTACCAAGCATTAGAATCACATGCCCTTGAAAAGCAAATGCCTTTTTTTCAAAGGACCCAAGTTATTCCCACAGGAATTGTTAACCTCTGGGAGAATCCATATCTCAGAGGAAAGAAGGGCGTCAGTAGCTCACACTCAAAGCTGCTGGAGTCCATAAAGTCCTGACAGCAGCTTTCCCAGGGGGTACAGGAAGCCTGGGAACACTTTAAGTAGCACTTGTAAAGTGGCCTGGGCTCTTGCATAATCAGTGGGGGGGAAGCCTAACGTGATGCATTAAGACTGTATGTGTGTGTGTGTGTGTGTGTTTTCTGCATCTCAGACACAGGAAGCTCTATAAATTTCTGCAGGCAGAGCATGAGGAAAACCTTTCTAAAAGTAGAGGCCCAGGGCTGCAGGGAGCAGGGCTGCTGATGGCTTAGAACTTGTTCTGTGGAAGGTCTTTTTCCCCACACTATGGTCACAACATATGTGACCTCATGTCTGGATGAAGCCACACATCTTACAAGACTCTGCTGCATGCAGCACATAGAAGCAATATTTCAAGTACAAATCCATCTTGTCACCCCTTTCTCCTTAGTTCCCCATGAAACTGGAACCATTTAGCAAAGCATATCTGTGTCTTCTCAGTTGAACTTTACTTGAAAGCCTGGGCTCAACAAATGAAGTGCTAGTTTTGAGCAAGTTACTTCACATTCTCTGACCCTCAGTTTTCTCACCTATAAAATGGGGATAATTATAGTGCCCATTGTGCAAGGGTGGTTTTTCAAGTTAAATGTTTGTATTTTATTATTAGGTACTTGCACTATGTCAGATGCCTGACATAGTGCAAGTACCTAATAATATTTTGTTGCCATTGATATTATTCTTACCTGTTGAATTCTGACTGATCTTCAGACTCCAGTGAAACAGTACCTACTGTAAGAAGTTCCCACAGGCCAGCCCAGAGTTTAGGCTGTCCTTCCCTGTGATTTTCATGCTGTCCTGCAGCTTATCTCTAGAGCTCAGTTCATTTGCACATTGATTCCCCACTGGCCTTCAGGTTTCTGAAAAGCAAAACCTTCTCCTGCCTTCAGCATATCAGCAGGTGCCAATCGATAAAAGTATGGTCGAAGGATAAAGGAACAAATTAATTCATCTTTTCCATACAAGAGTCTGTCTGGGGCTGGTCTGAGAGCCTCACTTCCTGGGTTAGCCTGAAGATGCCTTTCTATCATTATTGGCTCTGCTGGCCTTGCTGTGACCATCCCAGGAGGGGAACTGTAGCCATTCATCAGGGCCCTGGGAGTGGCAGAGCACTAAGCTTCCCAGGGCCCCTAGGCCCGCTGGCTGTCAGGAGGAATGCCTAGGCTATCCTGAGCTCAGGCTGGCTTTGACCTCTGCCTTGGTCCACAGACCAAGCTTCTTCTCTTATGGAGCCTGCTTCACTCGGATGCCTGGTTCAGAGGAAGAGCCGATAAAAATAAAACCAGCACGGCAAAACACTGCACAGGAAGTGGCAGGTCTGTGAGCCCGAGTGGAGCAGAGCTATTTGGGTTAACACACCACAAGAAAGGCTGCCTGACACTGAGCTCCTAAGACCCTGCCCTGACTCATTTGCATAGGAAGCTCTCTGGGGAGTCAGGCCTAGCAGACTCAGGCCTGGGGTCAGCATCTACAGCCAGGCAATAGGGTGAGCATGAACAAGTGAGGTCCCCAAGCCTCACTTTCTTTTTCTGTGACTCCCCTTCAATAATGAAGGAAGGAAGGCCACGTATTTATTATGTGAATCCCTTGGTCTTATTATGTGAACACATAAATATACACAGCTCATTCACACACATTCTATACCCAAATATGCCATGCACATGTACACATACCACACACACGTACTGTACTTCAGACATACTTCATGCACGTACACAGCCCATCCACATGCTAAATTGAGAATATTTCTAAAGCCAACAGCTCTATAAATCTCCCGCTGGCTGCTTCCTAACTAGAAGCAGACTGTCTTTCCCCTTAACTGTTTCTGAGCCAGAGTTCCTCTAATGTGAGTCTAATCATGGTGATTTCCTTTCCTTAGTCCAGTCATTTGACACCATTGTCTAGCAGCTCTCTGCAGTCATGGATTTTTATTGATTTATAAATCTGGGAACTGAGGATACATTTACAAAAATGCATGGGGACACCACCATTTATAGAGTGGCTACTGTGTACTAGCTCACCCGTGTCTGCATGCCTTCATCGAAAGTGCTGCCATCTCCCTCACATAACTGACAAGAGAAACCAAGGCTCAGAAAAATACAAAGACGAAATTGCACAGGGCTTCACAAGCCATAATGGGCGGGACTGAAATGTGAATCTAAATGATCTATTAGCCTGAATTTTCTGCTGCCCACACAAGCCTTGTGAGATTAAGCCCACTCAGGCCCTTGAGGAGCTCCCCATCCACTGCCATGAATACCACCCGGGCCACGGCTTTCCTGTTTCTGCAGGAGTTCTCTTTGACCTCTTGGAGCAGCGCCCTGTAGGCAGCAGGTTGGAGGCCTCCACTTCCCTAAGACCCACAGTTATGGCCAACACAAACTCCTCATTGGAAAACGCCATGCCTTCTGGATAAAGGCTCTGTGTGATATCTTCATTTCTGCCTGACAGACTTCTGTGAAGAGGTTAAGCTGAAAGCATAGGCCTCAAACAGACAGAGTTCTGTAAGCAGCTTCTGTAGCCTCTGAGCTATGAATGGATCAGTGCCAGCTGCCACTGGCCCCAATGCCCAGGTCTGGGCAGTCAGAGCCTTCTCTGGGAAACCAGCAAGGCACTGGATCTTTAGGGGCAGGGATTTGGGGCTCCTTCACAACAGAAAATGGCCTTGCGTGTCAAGCAGACCTAGGTTTAAATCCCAGCTCTGTCACCTTCTACCTATCAGACTTGAGCAAAGTGACTCTTCCTGTTGGAACTTCAACTCCATTGGCAATAGATGCAAGTATCAATACCTACAGTGCTTGCTTGGGCTTCAGTCTTGTCTCTGAATGCAAGAGTTGGATCATCTGACCTTGATATTTCTATCTGAAACACCACGTGTCAGAGCACAACAGAGGTGATTGACTTGCTCCTGGGTATAGCATGGAATTTGGAGGCCTTGTTGTTTCCCTCAGGGTGAACTCAGCCCCAGGGAAGGGTTCCTGTTTTATTTTGACAATTTTATTGACCACCCCACGATCCACATGATATTATAGTCTCAGGGAATGGAGACAAACAAGCATAGGCCCTGCCCTTCAGGAACACATAGACTGGACCGATAGCAGTGATAAGACCCACAAAAATAAATGTGTACAGCGGAAAGTGATAAGTGCATGGTGTAAGGGAACAGATATGACTCTAAACATTGAGAACAGACAGTGTGTGACTCCCTGGGGAAGGAGCTAAAGCACAGCCATTCCAGAAAAGGTCTTGAATGATATTGTGGATGCAAGAGGATCATTGTCATTCAGAGCAGTGGTAAGTCATCTGCCACCTGCAGTAGCCAGGCTATAAAATCTCTTAAAGTGATAGATCACTTTCTGCCATGTCCACCATTTCCCAGGGGACATTTTCCCCTGGATTGAAGAGTTCAAGATGCACATGACTGGGCAGTGGCATGGGCTGCTTCCTGTGCCTGGCCATGAGAATGCTGCCGCCTAATGCCCAGTCTCTGCCTTCTCCTTCAGCTGTCTCACTTCATGACAAGCATGAGAACAAGGTATGTGGAGCAGGAGGCAGGCACCCCGCTCCTCAGAGGGAAGCAGTGTCTATCCCTGGGAGCCTTGCCGCCCCACCAGCTTGCCTAGGCCCAGGTCTCAACATTCTGAGGACTCAGAGTATGGGGGAAAGGAAATGTCAGTGAGGATCAGTTGGCTTAAATCTCCTGATTAGGGGGAGGGAGGGAGAGAATGAGAGAGAGAGAGAGACAGAGAAAGAGAGAGTTCAGGGCTAGGTGTTTTGCAGCTGATTTCAATCTGGATCAGAATTTTGCAGCCCTCAGCACATTGCTATCTACAGAAGATAAGCTTGAACAATCCCCTGCAGGACCCAGCTGCTGAGAACTAGCACTCTGCATGTAAACACAGCTACTTACCAGACTCTAATGCCAGATGAAGAGTCCTCTGTTAATAATAGAAGGGATTCGAGTGGATAGTGGGATGGTTAAGCCTCCCACAGAGGTGAGGGTCTGTAGGTGGTCCACTCTTCTGGCAAGAATCCAGGAGGGCCCCCTAGGAAGTTCTGACCCAGCCAAGTTTCCCCACTTTGCTCATCAAGGCTGAATGTTACCATGTAGAACACAGGACAACCAGCACATTTCAGGGCTTCCAGTGTCACACGCTTGGCCATGTAATTATGCCTTGCTGGCAGCCATCTCCTCTGGTGTAAAATGGACCTAGCACAGTAATGCCTCATTGATGCGAAGCCCAGGAAGACCTCCAAAGACTTATGAATGAGAGAAGGAGATGAGCACTGTCATCTCTCTCCTTCACACAGAGACAAGTCCCTCAGGTCTTATGGAGCCTGGGTAGAGAATATGTTTGGCCTTTGGACCTCCTTGCTTACCACAGATGACAATTAGTGGGAAGTGTGACTGCTGGAAATAACCAGGCTGGCTGCTGAGAGAAACATATGAAGCCAAGCAGGAGAACAGGAAAAGGAAAAGAAAACTGCGGGGTAGAAACTAGACCTTTAAAAAACAACAAGGGCCAGTTAGTCCTGGGAAAACAGGTTTGTACCTTCAGTAAATCTGAGGCCATCCTGCCTGGGACCCTTGGGTGATCACTGATAAATAGATCTTCCCAGGAAATTCCAAATGACTGTACTATCCGCACACTAGCAAGGCAGAGCCTTACAGAATATTATTTTAGAAAAAAAATCGTTTTCAAATGTTCCAAATGAAAAAGTTGTAAATTAAAGAGAAACCACAATATAATGAGGCTGCAGATACTAGAAAAGACCTACATCTTCCACAAGTGCCCCAGTGTGTACCCTTATGCCCATGCACTGCAGTTTGGCGCATAGGTCAAAGCAAATAAGAGCAATGCACAAGCTACTGAAAAGGATCGAACACTATACAAATTAATACCAGGACAATGATGTGCAATCACATCGGTCTCACATTGTTTACAGAGACTGGCTGTTTCAGAATGAACCTAATAAAATGCTTGGTGATGAGTCGGCCAAAGTATAAATTCAGTTTGACTTCATTTGTGTTTAGAGTGAACTTTCCCCAACACAAGCAGCAAACACACTTGGCAGGAGGGAAAGTTTTCAGGAAATAAGATTTGTGGCCAGGACAAACATCCCAGTTCAGTGAGCAAAGCCATCATCTCCAGGTCAGTGTGAACACCGTGGCCTTACAGAGAAATCTGCCCAGTAGAGCTGTGCTGCTGAGCTGGCCCCACACGCAAGACTCAGGCCCATCATGAAGCCGCAGGGTCCCAGCTTTGTGAGGACAGGACTCTCTGGGACGCTGAGAGGTGCTGGTAAAATACATTCCTCTTGACTCTTTTTCCCTCAAATATAGTGTAAATATATTTCCACAAATAGTAGTGTAAGGGATAATTGAAAAATACAGTGCATGTTTATATTGTAGAAAATTTACAGTAAAAGAGACCTTGTTAAGAGCAATGGGATTAAGAGTATTCAAAAGAGAAGCATTTGGAGGGGGATTAATAACATTTAAACATCTTATTGTCTGATTGCTCTTCATTGATCAAATGTTTACAGAAACTTCTATCAAAAACATTACAGGGTTAGGGCCAGGAGATGCCTCAGTAGAATAAGTGCTTCCCTGGAAAACACAAGGGCCTGAGTTCAATCCCTGGTTCATCCCAAAAAAAAAAAAAAAAAAAAAAAAAAAAGACAGGGTGTCCACATGCACCCTGTTCTCCAGATCTGCTAGCATGTGACTCCTGGCTCTTCCCCAGAGTCACCAGCATGACAAGTAAACATTGGCTCAGTTCAGGACATTGAGACAGCCACAAGAGCTACTCTGAAGACACAGAGGACTTCCAGAAAGCAGGGAGAATAACAGGTAGGCGTTCCTTAGAACGTTAACATCAACATTACTTATGTTAGAAGCAAGGAGGGGATGGATGGCAATATGTCCTTCACTGTGTCATTATTTTTCAGTTTAAACATGCACTATATTTTATGATCACACCTTATAGTCTATGTAAAACACAAGAAAATATAAATAAAAAGTGAGCCAAATTTAAAATATCTTTAAGCCAGCATGATGGCGTACACCCGTTATCCCAGCATCTGGGAGGCTGAGGCAGGAGGATCAATGTGAGTTTGAGGCCAGATTGGGCTATGCAGTGAGGTCAAGACCAGCCTGAACTACATAGCTTGACTCTGCCCCCAACAACTAAAATATAAACATAACATCTGCAATCTCCTCATCCAGAAATAACCAGCACTGGCATTCTATTAATAACCAGTATTAACAAGTTGTCAGAGTATTCATATAAATGAGTACAGGAGTGGGACCACACACTGACCTTTTTTTTTTTTTAATGGAAAAAGGTTATCATCCTGGCAATGTTCTTGGACTGGGGAGAAAAAGAAAAAGCCCATCTATGGGGGGATCTGCTCCAAACACAAATTCCTAAAATATTACAACTATACATGTAAGTACTTGAAGCATAAAGGCATTATAAAATAACATAGGAGACTAATTATGTAACAGTGGGTTGAGGAGGCTGCTTATGTAATACAGGAAACCCAGAAGCCATAAGAAAAAATTGCAGATCTGAGTACTGGAATATTTTCAACTCCTGTGTGATGAAAGGCAGCACAGAAATAGTTCAAAATTGGGAGAGGTCGGTGAAATATTACCAACGTTGAACAGGCAGAGGATTGAGATTCCTGATCATAAGCTCAGACCTCTGGAACCCAGTAGCTGCTTCAGACTGGCTCCCATCCTACCCCCGTGTGGTTCCAAACACAGTTTCTTTTCTGTCGACAGATACAGATGGTTAGTGTAGAGAGTGCCTGCAAGTAAGAACAACACGAACATCCAAACAGAAATGAGCAAGGGATAGAAAGACAAATGGAAGAAAAGTAGAGGGCCAACAAACATAAAAAGATGCTCAACTTCACTGTTGTCAGGGAAATGCAAAAATTAGAAAACTGCTCAGATCTGGTGTTTGCAAGAATATATGGAAATGAGCACTCCTGAATAGTGCGGTTGCAAGCCTCAGTTGGCACAGCTTTCGGAAGAAGGCGACTTGGCAGAACCTACTAGAAGTTTAAATTTGTGTAGTGTTTGACCCAGCAATCCCCCTTCTAAGGGATTGATTGGAATTATGAACATTTATAAGTATGCATCTTCCTTGTAGCAAGCTTTGTAGTAGAACGACAACTGGGCCAAGCTCAATATCTATCAGAAGTTTGTACTAATTACTATATATCCACATTAGGAAATACTATCCAGACACTAAAAAAGAACAGTATAAGAGGAGACTTGAAATGATACATATGCTGTGGTATGGAAAGAAGCAAGCGTCAGACCACTACATGCAGTGATATTTGGTTTATGAGAAAATACACATAGATGTATATTTGTATCTGTTGCATAAACCTTGGAAAAAATCTGGAAGTATTTGAACCATATCTGGGAGATTTGACTGGTTTTTGTTTGTTTGTTCACTTGTTTAGAAAGTGTCAGGTTGACTTTGAAGTCACTGTATGGCCTAGGCTGGCCATGAACTTGCAGCAGTCTCCCTGCCTCAGCCTTACAACTATCTTGGATTATAGATGCAAACCACCATATCTGGCACTTTTCTGTCTTTTGAGCCAGTTTAGTCATTATCTCCATGCTTCCATTTGCTGAGACTTTAGAAGTTGTCATTCACCAGGGTCAACGACAGAGATGCTACTAAGTTGTGGCACCAGGACTCCAGACAAGGTTCATCCGGGCCCAGGCCCACACTTGTTTCACATTCCCAGGCTACGCATTAGCAAGAGCAGCTTCCAGGATTTGGCCTGAGCCATGGATTTGGGTTGGTAGAAATGAGTCTGTGGCCAGCCATACATCAGGTGGATCCTGGTAACAGAGCACTAGGGCCGAGCAATGGGATGTCCAGGGGAGGCACTCTGGTCCCACACTGAGCCCCATCCTGGGAACCTCAGAATCCACACCAGGTGCTGGGGTTAGGCATGCTCTCCTTGGGCTGCTTTTCTCTTTCAGGAAAAGTTAGAGTCTAAGTGGAGTTTACCACCTGTCGATCAGGAGACCTAAGATGGACCAGACAACTAACAATCCGAGCTGTCTCAGATGGACCAGACAACTAACAATCCGAGCTGTCTCAGATCAAAGGTATTATGGCCTAGGTGGACTGGGACACCTCGCTTTCCCCTTGGTGTCCCACATTTGTAGGATGTGTGACACAAGGTGATAAGATGACACACCTGGGGCCTTGCCATGGATTTTCTGAGAGAACCAAAGGAGACAGACTCCTCTCAAGGCCAAAGCCATAAAGAAAGATTCTGAATTTAAAAGAATGATGCTGAATTTGTTACCCAGTGAGCCTCCTGAGAGGGCCACCCCACACTTTTGCTGTGCTAAAATGTCCTTGAGACCACCAGGGCACCCCGTCAGCCATTCTGTATAGAGAACTTCTTTGGGCCAACTCTCTGGCCTCCTGCCTGAACCAGTATGACAGTTCCACCCTGTCCTGGTTGACATTCCAGACTTGGCTTCTCCGCCGTTGGTCTCATGGTGCTCACCTGATCCTGCCTTCTGTGTACACCCTTCTGGAACTTCCCAGACAGAGCCCTTTCAGGGCAGCCATGCCCAAGGTGACCCACTGACAAGCTGACACATTTATAACTCTAAAGCTAAAATAAAAATTCTAAAGCCATCAGAAGGTACCTCTACTCATTATCCTACCCACACACACAGGCCGGTCAATCACCAGCGCTCTGCTTCTGACCGTATGCCCCCTGAGGACAGTAACAGTGTCTGCACGTCCACTCTGTCCTTCAAGAAAACACACAGAGCCTTGCACTCAGATGGCTCCCCCTAGGATCTGGTGACTGAATACCAGATAAAAATACTCCCTTCACCCCGCCACGTGTGACAGCTTAAGTCAACATAGACAATCCACTTGGGCAAGGGTTGGGGAACTTTTCCATAAATGATAAGCTAGTAAATACCTTAGTCTTTGCAGTCAAGAGGCACACTCAAGATTCTTATGTGAATGCATAAAAGGCAAAAGAGAAAAGAAATTTCTCTGAGATGCCAGTGTTGAAGGTCAAAATATGATAGTGGTAGTGTCATGCTTTAGCTCTTTGGTAATAAAGGTCTGCTAATGAGAAGAATAAAATTCCTTTTTGAGGAAAAACATTTTTTTTGGTTGGAATTCAGTGTCTTCCATCATTAAAAGCTATTGCAATGTTCATCTGTTCTTGCTAATGTGTAACAAGGTTTTATGCTTGGAAGGGACAGCTGAATTTCATATAATTTGCACATGTCATAAAATGCTCTTTTAAATGATTGTTAGCTTGCAGGCACTATAAAAACAAGCAGTGGGCTGGATTTGGCCTTAGGCTATAGTTTATCATCAATCCTTGCAGGGCAAAAGCAAGATATTCTCATTCTTTCTTTTTGCCTTGTGCTCAAAATCCTGCACTTTTTACAGCCCTGGGCTTAGTGACCCTTCCTTCTCAAAAAGGGAAATAAAGCTGAATGTGACCACTGCACAGGAGTGCTCCCTGGGGCTCGTTATTGCCCAATGACCCCAGAATTGCAGAAGGGAGTCAGAGACACTGTCCGCCTTTCCTTTTCCAAGGCTGCTGCTAGCTCGCTGTCAACAGCAGGCAAACGGCTGGGAAGGACTTGCTTGTGGTTTCTCCATCCCAAACCACAGGACGGGAGGCCTCCACAAGGCTGGCCGAATGGGAAACAGTTGTGTTTGCCTGGTGCTTCCAACACAGAGAACAGATTTAAATACCTAAAATCTTATTGCATCCTGAAATTTCATTACATTTTGGGAAGACAACCAACCATATCATAATGTTCAGTGCTGGCAAAATGACAGAAGCTATTTATTACAGTGATCTCACTTTTTGTAAATATAGAGAGCACTCAGAAGACCAGAGGCCAATCATTCATCAACCTAATTTATTTAACAAGCTTTTCAAGGGCCTGTGATGTGCTGGGCACATAACCTTGTGTATGCTGCAAAAAAATGAAGCAGGCACAGTCCTTGCTTTCACAGCGATAACTGTGCCATCAGCCCTCGTATTCACAAGGCTTTTGTTCCAGGCTCCCCTTGTGAATGAATACTCAAGTCCCTCATGGAAACTAGTACATCTGCATAAAATTTACTGTAGATTTTGGCTCTGGAGTATCTGCCTAAAACTAATGGCTCAGAGGCAAGGCTTTCTGAAGTTGTCGAACCATGGGGGTGTTATGGCTCTCACTCAGATGTTACCCCAAATCCTCATGCAGTCAAGGGGAGGCTTTTTTAAAGGTGGCTAGATGGAGAGTGTGATGCTGGGATTGACTCATGGTGCCATGCTAGGCACAAGGGTGCTGGGGTTGGGGTATGAGTGCTTCCTGCCTTATAGATATAAGGACAGAAAGAGCCATGACTGTCACTGTGCTTTGCTACCTTCTGTCTGTCATGAGCTGTTTCTCCTGAGATGCCTGCTGCCATGCTACCCTGCCTGGGATCCACCAATTATGGACTGAAACCTCTACAAATTGAGAGCTAAGTAAACCTTTCCTCCTTTTACTTTGGGAGCTGGGTATTTTTGTCTCAGCACCAAGAGAAAAGTAACTAAGACAGGGGCACTCTACGCATTGGAGAGTGAATCCATTGAAGAGTTGATGGCTGAATGTGCTATTGGAAAAAGGTCCAAGAGGGTGGGACCTGGGATGGCATATCCCTCTCTGGGTTCTTCTATTCTCTCTCTGTTTCCTGGCTCCCATGTCTTGAGCCGCCTTCCTCTCGGAAGCCCTCCGGATGTGCCATTGCTGGATTTAAGCCTGTCTACCATAGACTGACACTCCTGAAACTGTAAGCCAAAATATACACCTTCTCCTTTCAGTTGTGTGGGTCAAGTATTTTGTCCCAGTGATTAGAAAGTGACATCTACTTTCATCCTTGCATAAGCATTATTATTTTAATTTAAATTTATTGTCTTCCACATACTTTAAATTATTTCTAGGGCCAACAAGATAGCTTAGTAGACTAAGTACCTGCTTAGGCAAGTGCAGGGACTGGGCTTTGATCCCCCACACCACATGCCATGTCAGCCCATCCTCGTGCGTGCTGAGCCAGCCACCAGATCTGGGCATGGTGGTGCATGCATGTAATCACAGTCTGGGGGAGGCTGAAACAGCAGGATTACTACAAGTCTGAGCTGCGTAGTGAGACCCTATATCAAATGCACAAATTAAAAAAAAAAATAAGAGGCTGTGCTTAGGAGCTGAGTGGGAGTGTTGCGTATCGACTGAGGCCCCTGAAATCTTGGGTCATGGATTTGGAGTGGATCAGTTACAAGATGACAATCTAGAAACGTGTTGGCACTCAGACAGCTCCAGCCTCATTTAGTGAATATTCAGTTCAGAAGAGAAACAAGAGTGAAGACATTATGTATTTGCGCCAACTACAGGTCTGCTAAAAGCTACACACCAGCAAGGTCTCAATCAGAGTAGGAAATAATTTTTATAGTCTTTAAGACATTGGCAACTTGAATTGATGGAACCAAGAGGCTGGATTCAGGTTTCCTTAGCTGATAACCATAAGAAGCGAACTGGCACATTCATAATACTGAGAATCTCCAGGAGAAGGATATGTAGGGTGTGGTGTTGTCCAGCTTATCTAACTCTGGCAATCTCTTCATGAGTCATAGCTAGTGTCACCAAAGTCACGTGGAACAGTTTGGAGAGCTCCATTCTCCCCACCACTGTTTGTGGCCATGCAGGGCACACACTGAATAACTCTCGCGAGAACGCTCACACAGGCACACGTCCGTAGTATCCTGGAGTGGTACAGTGAGAGTACAAGACTTCTAGAACTATGGGGCACAGCCTGGGCAGCATATGGTTCACTTGGCTCAAGACCAACTGGGTCTCCATTCCTGAGTCAAGCCTGACAATAACAAGAAACACACAATCACACTCCACCAGTGGTGTAAAGACCCGCGGCGCTATGCCTCTAGCTTTTTTCCCACTGAACAGCGAAGATGCCCCTCACCATTGTTTTTGCTCCTCTAGTGTGAATATCAACAGTGAAAAAGTCAAACAAAAATCTCAGTATGATTCTAAAAACAGCTTCGACCTTGTGGAGAGAAATACACACTGCATTTGGAAAGCTGCTGAAATATGGTTAGCAACATCAAAATTAGTGTTTCTCTTTTGATGGTTCTGACAAAAATCATGAGAAAGATTGTGGTGGGCCTATTTGGGTCAGGATCCTTTCCCCAAATCAATCACTATACTAGGAGGCCAAAGTGCTCTGATTGATCAGATCTAGGACACAATACCTGACATCAAAATTTAGAGGAGAACAATGAATCAGTGGAAGATGTCAGTCAAGAAGCTGGCTCCCAGGTCCTGGCCACACTGATCAGACTGGCTGCCGAGAGCTTGAAAGTTGGCTTTATCCCAGAGCAGAGAGCTCCGGAGGGTCTGAGCCCTACTCCTTCTCCATGCCTCCAAATAAAAAGTAACCACGGGAGCTGCATAACATGCGAAGAGTGGCCTCCTCTGGATACTTTCGAGAGAAAGCCTCGAAACTCTGGCAGCTGTGGAACTGGCAGGAAGGAGACAAAGGAGGGTGGCCTGTGGAGAGGACCTTCCCAGGACCTTCAAGAAAGTAAGAGGAAACTGGGAGGGTCATTCTGCAGAGGTGTGGGGCTCCAGTCTGGCTCCAGCTGCACTACACACCCCAGGTGTTGGCTAGTGGGAGCCAGCTGGAGTCTTGGGTCTCATGGCTGGAGAGGCACCCTTGGGAGAACTAGGAGGCCCTGCTGATGAGGGTGGGCTGCACCCTGGCTGACTGGATCACACTTCTTTGAGCTGTACGCTGCTCCCATGCCAGCAACAGATAGGAAGCCAGCACAAGGCCTGCTGAGTATACCCTGCACTTTGCAGGGTGCTGGGAAATGAGAATCTAAGTAACAGCAGGAACAGCTACACTCAGGAGCAGCTCAGAAGGAAATCATGTGTCCCCACGGGGTCAGCTGAAGCCGCATCTGATCTGCAAATCCTGCCTGAGGGCAGATCAGCCTAGGCTGAGTGCACCCTAGGAATGGCCAACAGCTGCTCAGAGCCTGGTGCTCAGAGCTCAGGGCTTGTGGGGCAAGTGAGGGAAAGGCTTTCTTTGGGAAGATTTGCAGATGTAGATCTTAGGTAGGTGGAAGGGAGGCAGGAGGTCATCAGTCTAAGAGGCGGAGTTCCCTGGGGTCTGAGCTTCAAGGGCCTTCTCAGCCTCTGCACTCTGCAGATTCCTGACTGTAAGGCGAGTGTCCCTGAGAACAGGTCAGGTTTAATTATTAATCATCTGGCCAGTGTAATCAGTCCAGACCAAGATCTCTCTTCCTCTGCTCTTTCTTCAACTTACTTGCCGCAAGCTTAGCCCCCACCCTGCCAGTGCTTTCTGCGTGCTGGAGGGAAGGTGCCAGGAGCCCCACATCTGCAGGAGGCATCAATGTGGGGTGGGTACCAGGCACACAGGTGTGGCTTCCAGGGTGTAGGGTGAACCAAGGCCATCTACCCAGTGTTGACACACTGTCATAAATTTTGCCCTGTTCTCAGCACTGCCTGGGAAGGTCCTGAAGAACTGGGTGGGCTGGGTAGGAGAAGACGCAGTGTGAGGACAGACAGGTTTAGGGTGGGGATACCTGGGAGGCATGAGAAGATGGGCAAGGTGGGCAGAGATCCATAACCAACTGTTGGAGTCAACTCAAAGCCCCGCTTAGGGGAAAATAGGGAGGGAAGGACGGATAGAGGATAAGGAGCAGGTGGTGGGACTGGTCTCAGGACTCACCCAATTCCTACAGCCAGTGGACCCATCCTCATAGTGCCTTGTGACTGAACAGAGGTTGGGCTTAGGCCAGCCCCAGGAATGGCAGTAATGCCCATCAACACTGGCTCTCTGGTAGACACTAAGAAACAGGGCCCTCTCCCTGCCCCTGTAGTAGAGATGACAAGCCCATATGATGGGGGGGCCTCTGGGCCTATGTGCACCTGAGGTCAGGGTACTAAGTGTTCTGGGGTATCACAAGGTAGGGCTACCACAGAGGAGCAGGAACATCTGGGGAGACAAGCTGGGCCTTATAAAGGAGTAACCATTAAGGAAACCATTAAAGAAAGTCATAGTTTCCAAGCAGTGAGAAAGGAGGACATTCCAGGTAAGGAAAAACCACATCCAAAACCAAGGAGAGGGAAAAGGCTTATTCAGAAGCCAAGGAAACTTGAGCACATGGGAGGAGGGGTGGAGGCGGGGGGGGGGGGGGGGGGGGGGGGGGGGGGGGGGGGGTTGAATAGGGCAGGCTGGGAGTCAAACTAAGGCATGTGAGGAACATCTGTGGCCAAGATGGTGGTGACGAGCTTGCTGGGCCCAGTTTGGCTCATATAGGCTGAGGCGCTCGGTGTGTTCCTCAAGGCAGGTTCCCTGATGGGGCAGAGGCTGATAACAGGGACCAGGGGAGGAGAAGAGAAGGGAAGGGAAGGGAGGGGAAAGGAGGGGAGGAGAGGGGAGGGCAGGGGAGGGAAGGGAACAGCCCGTCCTCACCTCAAATGGACAGTAGCTTTCTCCCACCTTAGACAAGCACAGTCACAAACTCAGGCCAGTGTACTTACTGTTAGATGGGCTAAACAGTGTGGAGCCTTTGAATGCCAGGAGATGTCATCTTGACACCAGGAGCCACATCACACAGACGAGAAGCCATCTTTCTGGCCCGCCCAGAAGGGTGTCCTCTCTGCTCTTCTCCACCACTATGGGACTGTCATCTATTGAAGGGTCTTTTCAGTGCCTCTGCCCGCACCACAGGAAAGCACTTCAAGGATGTACAGTCAGGTAGAATGATCTCCCCCGGAAACACTGGAACATTGTGTCTGTGCTGATAAGCAAGCACTGTGACAGACCTGCTCCCCTTTTGCCCCGTGCGTGCATGCACACACACACACGCACACGCACGCGCACACACACACACACACACACACACGTGGTGCCTCCGATCTCCTTCAAGTCTTACTTAAAAGTTTTGTTAGCTGAATCCAGACACACCTGGCATGTATTGCGTTTCATTTTGACTTCTTATTGAAAAGAGGTGATGGGTGAACAATCAATTTTTGCTTACAAAGGAGAGGCCAAAAGAACACATCATGGCTGGCATTCTGCAGCCATGGGAATCCCCTTTGGGTTGCCATGAAAGCAGACAGCAGAACAGTTTCTTTTCCTCCCCTACCTGAGGCAGGAGGAGGTTGAGCAGCCCTCAGAGACCCTCCTTCCTCTCTTTCCTAGAGGCCCAGTTCTCCAGGCAAATATCTCCCCCAAAAAACTTCCTTTGGCCTTCCTTTCTGTTTCCCTCTATGGATGGCAGCCTCTCTTGACCTACTTTCTAGGGAGGAAAGGTATTGTGAGATTCATTTCTAGAATTTAATAACTAGGTTGCAAGTGCTTCAAGTTCAGTTAAATTAGGATGGAGAAAAGTAGTTAAGAGCAAGGTCGCAGTGTGGACCTGATTCGGAATTTAATTTTGCTGCCTACTGCCTGTCTGACCTTTGCAAGCCACTTTGTCTCTCAGGGCCTTACTGTCTCCATTTATACTGTGAAGAGGGTAAGGGACAGTGTCCTTGAAATGTGCCTACATATGAGCACAAATGGGCTCAGTGACCAGCAAGACTAGTACTGGTAACAGCTGAGGCAATATAGCGAAGTATAGGGGGCCTGGTAAGCAGGAATCCTGCCATGGGCCCCAAACCCAGACTCATGACACAGCTCCTGTCCCTCACATGGCTCCATCAGCCACAGACAGGCTGGTCTCTTGTTCTCTCAAGCCTTTTCTACACTACAGTCACCTCTACCTTGGCTAGTTCCCGTTCATCTCTTCTGCACCGCCCTCCACTTGGTAAAATAAAAAGCCCCTTCTATTCTAAGAACTGCTGGGGAAGTCCCTAGTTGCATCTAGGGTGGCATTGTTTGGACTGCACTTCAGGAGGTCACCTCAGAGACTTGCTAAAATGCAATTGCCTGGGCTTCCCCATTACCAGACTGCCCATGGGAGGGACCCAAGAAGCTGTATTTCCAGTAAACTATCCAGGTGATTTTGAGGCACAGGAAGCACGGGGACCAACGGTTTTCTTGAGTGTTCCAAGTGGGGTTAGACCTGGGACATTCATGGCATAATCTAACTGAAGTAGCCTCAGTTCTCGCATGCGGCCCCTGTAGGACTACCCGGGAGAACTAGAACCTCCTAATTTGTGTTGCTGTAGGAAAGTCACTTGCCCTCCCTGATCCTTTTTCACTCTTGCAAAAAGAAGGACCAAGATGTAGGAGTCCCTAGGGTCTTATATGCTTAGAATTTCACTAGAGACAAAGGTCCTGTAAGGCTACCATGGTAGGAAGAGACAAGGAAGAGCTGTTGGGAGTGAGGCCTCAGCACTGCCTAGGTGAACAGTCAACCCTTGTTCTTGATGTGTAAGAACAAAGGTCTTAGACCACACAGGGGCCAAGATCAGCACACAAGTGGCCTGGCCTGGAAGGGCACTGTGAGGCACAGCTCCAGGGTCCAGGTCATGGCAGCGTCAGCCAGTGACAGCCTGGAGCTGATCCCTAGGGAGAGGAATAGCAGGCACAGCAAGGAATCTGAGCATCAGGGCTCTAGCCCAGGGGGATTGGCTCAGATCCAAGCTGAGGGCCCACAGGGACAGGAGCGAGCAGATGGGATTCCTCAGACCTGGGGAAACAACTGCAACTCAGTTGGCATTGTTTTCTTTGAAGAAATGATAGAGAAAGAACTGAAGTCCTGAAATTTGAAGCTTATAGATTGCAAACACAAGATCTGGTGCCCTGCAGCATACCAAATGCGCTAACAGTTATTTTAACCCTGGAGATGACTAATGCTATTATCATCTTTTATAGCCCAGGAAGTCACAGGGGGGAGTCCCTAGCAGGGCATCCAATCTACTTGACAGCAGGGGCTTCCATCTTCCAGCATATAACATAGCTGATGTTCTCCAGAGTTGGGTCACATAGAGCAACACTCTGAGACCAGGTACAAGGGCCACCCGTAGGCATTCCACTTAGGCAGCAGAACAAGCTCTAGGCCCATTCCCTGCTTTGGCCAGCTGGGTGCAGAGAGCAGCTACAGACAAGGTTGTTTCTCCAGGCCTCTTGTTGAGGAACTGGAGACCAGAGCTCAGAGCCAGCATGGCCACCACAGGGTGGGGTGAAGGAGGGGTGGCAGGCAGCAACCGGCTCAACAAGAACTTTCCTCAGCTCTATAATCTGCTCCCAGTAATTAAAGGTGGCCCCACTCTGCCCTCTGGGTCCAGGCTGCCTAGCCCCGCCCTGCTGATTCTGGAGCACTGCCAACAAGAGGGAAGGGCCTAGAAAAGGCTTGAAGCCATTCAAAGGACTAGCCAACGGGGCCCAGGAGATTGGCACTGTTTTGTTAGAAGAAATGATTGAGAAAGAACTGAAGAAGTCCTGAAATTTGAAGCTTACAGGCTGCAAAAACAGGACTTGGAGCACTGCAGCATACCAAATGTGCTCACCAGCAGTTATTTTACCCCTGGAGGTGACTAGTATCGTTATCCTCTTTTCCACCCCAGGTCTAGCGAGTCACAGGGCTGGCTGGCAGGGCCAGGGCCAACCACTGCTTGGGTCTGCTGTGTCCACTACCACACCACCTACCAGATCTCCATTGTCACAAGGATGGCGCCACCAGGCACAGCCTGAGCTGGTTCAGGTCAGAAGAGTGGAGTTTACTCACTAGAAGACTGGGGAGCTAAGCTAGGGATTCGAAAGAGGCACAGAGGTTTGTCTACCTGACCCTCCGGAAGAGACACAGCCCCTCATTCGGTCTCCTTTCAGATCTTTACCCCCGATTATCCGATTCGCTTTAGTTTCCTGACCAGAGCCCTCCAGTGAAGCTGTTTTGTGTTCTCTACTCAATCCTTTAAAACATTAATAAGAGTCAATCTATGACACCTGGACACTCCCTCGCACACTTTCAAATTCTTTATTAAAAATCTTTTCATCTTTTGTAAAAACAAACACTTTGCGGTCAGTTATACAGATCAGGAAAAGCGTAACAATTTATAAGACACTCAACAAATGCCAAAGATTTACAAGTTCAAACTTCAATTAGCTAGTTTTCTTTTTTCCTTTTATTAGCTCCTAAACTTTCAGAACAAACTGGTCCAGTTCAAGTATAACCTAATAGATCATCACATTGGATTATAAGGGTGGGAAACTATAATTCTAATAGCCGCTGCTCACACCAACATCAAGTTCACCAAATTCTTCAAGAGAATTGTACAATACACTTATCACAGGTGTTAGCAATGAAACTTACACAGGCCTGTTCAGGGTGCCACTGAATCAGTTGCTCAAGGTAGCAACTGCTTTCAAGCAACTATGGGGGAGACCCTTTGAAAAGTGTGACCAAAAACACTGAAGAAAAATTTAAAAAAACAAAACCAGAAATCAATATTTTCCTGATTGCCTTTAATACTGTATTGTGTGATGCACACAGGAATAAAAAGTGCAAAGAACAGGGTTGGTGAAGGGCCAAGCCAATGGAATTGTATAAAAATAAATAAAAATAAATATACATATATGTATATAGAAACACAGGAATAGACTCTGATGGTTTTAAACTGAAGGCTGTAGCTGTATGCAGGAACAACCTCTTCTCTCTCCCGGCTTGGGGCTCTCTCCAACCTTTTAGCCTGAAGGTCAGTTTACCCATCAGGGAGCCATTGCATAGGTTGTTCGGGAAGTTGGCCTTCCCGGTTTCAGGGGAAATCCTGCTGAGATCGCTTTTCCCCCCTGCTGGGAGCTAGCGCTTCCAGCCTCTCCCATAGCGTGCAGTTCCAGTCTCTGAGGGAGGCCGTAGACTTTTCCCAGGTAGATTCAGAGCTCCCCTCCTTGGGAATAAAGACACACAGGATGAAAGGCTTGCTGAGAAATGGAGGAGGCCTAGCTGGCATACAGAATGCTGGTGGAGTCAGCCAGGTAGCAGACTGGGCCTCCTCTTTGGTCTTTTCTATTTGACACCAAAATGCCCAAGGCCCAGGACAGGTGACAGGGGCAGGAGGCGGGAGCTGCCTGCTTTTCTAACTTCTCACCACAGGCATCCAGGCTGGTCTGTTCTCTCTGCTATTGCACTGACTTCCCTCTCCCCACCTCCCAACTGTTTTTCTGCCAGGAACACAGGTTTTCAGGTTGACACACGATCAGTTTAGGGTCTGCGTTTCCTTCCTTTCTGTGCCTCAGTTTCCTGACTAACAAACATCAGTGTTGCTCTCTTTACCCCTCTTACACTAATGCAGAGATCAGAATGTGCAGAAGAAAATGCCAGAACAACCCCGCACAACTCCTGCCCCGTCCACCTGTACACATCCAGGAATAAAAGCTCTGAGAAGCTCCCAGGGAGGAGCTGCCCATCCACCCCTCTTGTTTTAGTTTTCACCAGCTAAGCCATGGAGGATTCCCTCCAGAGTCTCCGTTCTGTAGACGTGGTGTCAGGCTCTGTCTGACCTTCCTGGGGGTCACTCCCTACCTCTGGCAGACCCTCACTGCTAGCACCTTTGAACCCACTGCTGGGATACCAGACTGAGCAGCCCACACAGCTGGCACCGGAGGCACTGACCCCATGAGGAACAAGGACTCTGTTTTTTGTGACATTATCATATGAAAGTCTACACTTGTGGTCAGCCTTGAGAAGCCCTCTGTCCTCTGCCTGGTTGGAAAAAGCGGCCTGTAAATGTCTGACCCCAGATGCCCCCCTTCAACCCTGCAGCCGGCCATCCCACTGGGAGGTCTTTGGCCTCCTTCCCCGCCACATGAGCATGGGGATGAGTCAAAGATGCCAGGCCTCGCTGCTGTGTGTCTCCAGCTGGTGACTAGCTGCAGAGGCCACGGCCCACCCAGGTCCACACCAATGGCTGTTTTAGCTGCAGGGAGAAGACATTTCTATTCCCATTTTTACTTAAAATTAATCTATGCAAAATTCTTTGTCTAAGGCTGGGGAGATAGCTCAGTGGCATAAGTGCCTGCTTGGCAAGAGCAAAGTTCTGAATTCTCATTGTCTAGAATAAAAAAATAAATAAATAAAAAATAAAAAAAATTCTAATGCCTACTGAAGTGAAGAGGAAGGAATTAAGCCTGAAAGGAATTTATCAGAGCTTCCACAATGCATGTCTTTTGTTTCCCTCAAAACTGATTTGATTTTATCTTAAGGCATTTAAATCTGGTAGACTGCTGGACTAAGTGGGAGGGTGAGATACTAAAGATGGGAGTTTTCCAAGCCAGGTGTGGTGGTGCATGCCTGTAATCCCAGCACTCAGGAAGCTGAGGCAGGAAGATCACCATGAGCTCTACGCCAGCTTAGGCTACTTCGTGAATGCGAGGCTACCCTGGACTATAGAATAAATCTCTATCTCAGAAAAACTAAAACAAAAACCCAGGAGTTTTTCATAACACTGGGGTCCTGCGCAGTCTCCATATCTGCCAATTGGATCCCTTTGGGGGGCTCTCTCAGGTCTGCAGCTCCCCTGTGTGGCCCACATGGGGCACACGGATGCCACACTGAGAGCTGGCTAAAGATTCACTGAAGCAGCTCTTTAGACCCAAGAGTTTCCATTAAACCTTTTCGTGCATGGCTTAGCCAGACCTGGCCGGTTATATCCTATCAAGAATTTAAACACTGTGAAATCCCTGAGAAGTCAGATTTTATGAAAAGAAAATGATCCTTGGCACAGAGGGAGAGAGAGACAAAAGGAGGAGAGGAAGAGAGAAAAGAGCACATTAAACGGTTCTGGGAGAGAAACAAGAGTCCAAAGGGAGAGAGTCAGTCGGTGGCCCTCTGCAGGTGGGACACCAGCGTGGTGCTGCCTGGAGTTCCTAGAGCCGTGCTTTCATGAGTCTCAGGAACAAAGGAGCTGCACCGTATGACAACGTGGCCGCCGTCATGCCTCCTCTGTGTCACTTCAGCAAGCTTCTTCCAGCTTCTGGCAGCCTCACTTCAGGGTTTTTTCCTTTCAAAGCGTGGCACCATTCCGCCGTCCTCAGGCCTCAGGCTGCCTGTCCCTACCGTCTCCTTGAGGCCCTCCTCAGCCAGCTGGGACAAGTACTTCTGTGGTGGACAGAGAAGGAGATGTCAGTGGTGGCCTGCAGGGGGAGGTGTGGAGGAGAGTGTGCCTGGCCCCTCTCCTGAGTCCTGTGCCTGCGGGGGCTGGGGAGGGAGCCATCCATCAGCAGGATCCCACTGTCTCTTCTACAGAGGGGCATCTTGTGAAAAAGGAGGGAGCACAGAACCTCCACGGCCCTCACTTGGTACCCTCAGTCTTTAGGATCAGCCCAGGCTTTGCAGAAAGACCAATCCTTTGACAGCCTGTCCTCATGTAAGAGGCAGATGGGGTCCAGCCAGGGGGCAGGGAAGCCACTGCCAGCCCACTGTGACAGGGCAGACTCCCCAGGCCCTACTCCCTGTCAGGAAAGGCTGTCAGGGTGTTGCAGGAGAGCCTGGAGGTCCTGTGAGGGATTGAAAATAGGCCCTTCTGCTCTATACTGGGCGGCTACCTTCATCAGTCACACAGCATTCCCTATGGAGTCTGGGAGACTTCCAGCTGGACCTGCCCTGAGTGGGTGCAGGGAGAGGGCTGGGACAGGCTCTGCAGCATGCAGAGGTGGGGGTGGGGGTGTCCTCTGACCCAGTGAGGGCAGCAGGCATAGCGGACAGAGCACTGGACAAAGATTCTGAAGGGTTAGGCTCAACACAGGGGTTAAAATCGTGAACTCTCTCGTCAGATGGCCTGGGTTTAAGTCCCAGCTCTCAGGAGCCAAGAGGCTGAATATCCCTGCCCCTGCACAGTGAGGGAACCACCAGCCAGCTCGGCACAGCACTGCTGTGAGGCTGAGGCAGAAGCGTGCTGAGCGCAGTGCCTGGCACAGAGCACACCCTTGGGAGCGTCCTCACTCATGAGCACAGCATGCTCCTCCTCCTCTCCCATGAAACAGCCTCTCCCTGCTCTGCCAGATCACGCCTGGAGGGGCTCCCGTGACTGCGTCCAGCCTGGGGCGCAGCAGGGATTGCTTGCAGAGTATGGAGACCTGCTCCCTGCCTGGGAGGGCCAGCCCTGACCTCCACCTCAAGGCCCCCTGGTGGGTGCTAACTTTACAAGGGCCCCGACTAGGGTGCCAGCCAGCGCCTGCTGCTCAGGTCTGCATTCTTCACTCTTCACGCGTACACTTTGGGCAGGGTGGCTCAGGCCCTGTGGACAGAGGTATCCTGTCAAGGGCCCTGACAGAAACCTTATCTGGGAGGCCTGGGATAGAGGCTGTGGCTCCCTGACAGGTGCACGGGGGAAATCTGACCCCAGGCCCGCCAGGGCACGGGGCTTAGCCAATGTCTGCACCTGATGCGTCTGGGGACTGCAGAAAGGACGCTGACCAGCTCTGTGGGGCCCAGAACACAGTGTGGTCCATGCACTGGACAGCCTGAACACTTCTAATTCTGGCAGATAGCATCCTTGAGCCCAGTGGGGTTATATAATCCCACCAAGAACCCTGGGTGGCAGTAAGGTCTTGCAGTGAGTCAATAGAGCTTGCTGGAGAGATTGTTTAAAAGGTAGACTTGGGGTCCAGCCTAGATGTATTGCCTCCTAAAGGCAGGGAGTTGAACCCAGGAAGCTGCATGTGAAAAAGATGCCAGCTGGGATGAAGATCTGGGGAAATCAGAACCCATGCCAGCCTGCTATGTATAGGTTTCACCGGGCTGTGAAGGGGATGGAGTCTTTCGGCTCAGTGGCTGTCCTCAGTCTGAACTCCCTGCTCTGGCCAAGTCACCTCCCCACTGGCCCTAGGGAGGCAGGATCTGTGGCTGCTTTGGTCACAGAGCAACTGCTCGCCAGAGGGAAATCAAGAGGCTTGAATGACCCAGGTTTCATCACAGTCATGCCTGGCCAAGCCTCTTACAAATGGGGACCCAGACTATGACACTATGGGTCTCAGTGTCCAAGACCAGCTGAGTAGAGTAAAAAGGGGGAAAGAAATTAAGAATCAGGTGGTCCTGCCTAGGGCTCTTAATTTATCATCTGCAGGGCCTTCTACAAGTCGCATAGCTTCTTTACTGTCTATTTCCTCCATCATAAAACAAGTGAGTTGGCTCATGTCTGAATTTCTTAACTAGGGCCGCACATTCTAATCATTTGGGGATCTTCCTTAGATTACGTATTCGTGACAGCACCTGACCTAGTATATGGGCTCTCAAAGTGCTGTCCAGGTGATTCTAATTCACTCCCCTGGCTAAGCACCCCTAGATCCACGACTGTTTAATTCTGGAAAGCCTGGCCCAGAATTGGAGCCCAGACAACACAGAACTTCCTGAGCCATCAAACAACCAGTAAAATGGGAGCAGCCTCAGTGGGGCATGCCTTAGCCCTGCCTCTCCTAAACCCTGTCTGTGCCAGAAGTTACTCATGAAGACCACGATGTATGGTATAAATATATCGCAAATATAAATATACAAATATACTATGTATCAGGTAGGCTACGCATTATTATTATTATGGTTAAGTGGCTGATTGATTCCTTATTCCTCTATAACTCGCTAACATGTGTGAAATCAAAATGCATTTTATAATTGATAGGGTCTCATCATTTCATTGCCAGCATTGCTTTGTGTAGTGAAGGACAGAGAAACACAAAAAATAACATCGTAGACTGGGGATGTAACACAGCAGTGCAGTCTGTGCTGGCGTGCTCGAGGCCCTGGGTTTCATCCCCAGTGCCACACAAATAAAACCGAGTCTTACATGTAACTTAGATGGCATGGAATGTGATGCATTTCATACAATGTATTTTTACATGTGACCTTTGAATATAATGTATTTATTTGTTTGTTGCTTTGTCTGTTTGTGTTGCCAAGTCCCTGCAGCCCAGCACCCTATTTGGTAGCCTGCTTACGATGAGTACATGTGGTCTGGATGAACATTTGAATAAACACAGTGGTGGATGTTATCCTAGCAAACAGGCTTATGTGCACAGAAAGATGGACACCAAAACATGAGCAGCTGGAATGTCCAGAACTGGAGGAAAGGGGGAAAGGGGCCAGCCCTGCCCTGGGCCAGGAGAACATCAGCCTAACTTGAGCTACTCACTGCCTAGCTAGAGAGGCAGCGGTTTAAAAAGCCAGGCCAAAGGAAGTAGAGTACAATCAGTACTACAGCGGAGTGTAAGTACCCCTGGGGGCCCGCGGGAGCCAGCACTATGCAGAGCAGCCTGCAGGAGGCATGAACTGTCTACGTGGGGTAGGGCACAGAGACACAGAAGCAGCTGTGATTGCTGTGCCTGTGTGTGCCCTGGTGCTCTGGGCCTGGAGTCCGCCTGGATGTGGGCGCAGGTTGCAGGGCTGGGCAAAGCGGAAGACTCTCCGGGCCTGGTGTGTGTGTGGAGACACGCCCCCAACAGGCCGCCGACCCAGGAAGGCTGACAGTTACCTGTAAGTTCCTGTAGTGGACAGCGCTGCGGCAGTGGCTCACCTTCGCCGCCTCCTCGCTGGTGTAGAACAGCCCGCATAGCTTGCAATAAAACCCGGTCCTGGGAACCACAAACTCCACACCTACACAGAGATGGGAGATGAACAAGCAGGTGTAAGGGATGCAGGGGGTGGGGGAGCCCTTGTGGTCCTGTGAGCCACAGGGAAGGTGGGGTGGGAGCCCTGCCCTTGCTGCCCACAGCACTGTGTCCCTGCTTTTCTGCCTGCCACCTCAGTTTCCTCATTTGCGAAGCTGTTGCAGAGGAACAGAGCCTGCTTCACCCTAGGAAGGGGCGATGAGCATGAGGCCAGGCTCCAGGCAAGGCCGGGAGACTCAGCATCAAGGCTCTGTTTCTTGCCTTTGAGAATTAGGAAGGAGGGTGCAGACATTTTTCTTATTTAGATTTTATTTCTCCATGCTATACCCCTCTTGGCAGAGATTCTTGAAGAATTCTCTCAGGTTTTTGGAATTATGTTCACTGCCATGCATGGTGGTGAATGTCTGTAATCCCAGGACTTGGGAGGCTGAGGCAGGAGGATCTTACTGAGTTCAAGGCCAACCTGCACTATATCAGGAGACCATGTCTCAAAAAAATAAATAAATAAATCAAAATAAATAAGTAAATTCTATTTAACAAGAATTGTTTATTAGAGGAAAAACTTTTTAAATAATTAAAAATGAGGGGAGAAAATTGCCCAGAATGACTCCAGTCCAAATATTTTTCTTCCTTTTCATTTTCTTGTAGTTTTAGTCACACCGCATGACTGAATGCAACTCTGTATCTTCCCTTTCCACACAGCAATGCATCATGGACCTTTTCCTCCCTTCTGTCATGGGCAGAGGGGTCATCTCTGAAGCAGCGGTGGCTAGCACAGCCTCCATGAAGGAACTCGCAGTTCTCTTGAGGATGTGGTCAGCAGATTGGAAAGAGCCATGGCCCGAGATGGTGCGGGTCAGATGCTATGGATCTAAGCAACTTCATGCAGGTCAGCAAAAGTACTCCCGAGTTCTGCCTCTGAAAATGGGAGTGAGCACATAGGGCCTCACACAGGGTGTCTGATGGCCCCACGCCAGTGACAGGAAAGCTGTGAAAAGCAGGACCACAAAGAGCTAAAGCAGGGGGGCAGAGGCCCAGGCACCAAATGCCCCCTGTGTGGAGGCAGAATAGCTGCTCCCTGCTCCTCTGCTGGAGCAGGAAGTGCTGGAGACATGGTCACACTGGGTAGAAGGGAAACAGGGGCCACATGACTAACAAGGCCCTGGACACCTCCTCACCACAGGCCCCAGCTCCTCTCCCTCTGCTTTCTTCTTCCTGCCTTCTGGGACTGAGCCAAGTGCCCATGGGCCCCTGTCATATAGACATGGCCGGGTCTTCCAATTAGAACTGGGTTTGTTTGTTTGTTTGTTTGTTTTGGCCATCTCAAATAAACCTTTTTCTGTGTGAAGGAAGAGTCCTGAGGAAGGACAGAGAGGAGGTGGGAGCCCAGGAGCCCCCGCCCAAATCCGGCCTTGACTGCTGGTTAATCTGTGGCCTAGGGCCCGAGGTGTCCTTGGCCTGGGTTTCCTCCAACTGTCACGTAGCTGGCTGAGTGCTCAGCAGCAGCAGCAGGCCCCAGGTGAGAGGAGGTCTTAGCCCAGCTACCCAGAGGGGCTGCAGGCCCATCCTCTCCTGCCTTTGCCCAACTGTCACCAGAGGACAGACGGGCAAATGGCTGGCTGGGAGCTAGGATCCCCCATCTCTCCAATGGCCCCTGGCTGTTGCTGGAAAGAAGTGTCAGGCAAGTTTCTCCTCCTGTGCTGCGGCTGCTGCTTCGCATGGGACGAGGTCTGCACCTTCCCACAGAAGGGAGGTAGCTGGCGAGGAGGGCACTGCCAGAAGACAGCTGCGAATAGGGCTCGCTGGGGCCCAGCCCGGTGTTCCCTCTGCAGCTCCAGCTGAGGGTCTTCGCTCCTGCCCTGGAGCCTAGCAAGACCACAGCTGCCTCCTGAGCTACCGTCTGTGGGCTTCTGGGTATCTTGAGCAAAGCCTTCCTCTGCCTGCCCCCCAATAAAACACAAAAAGGAAAAAAAGAGAGAGAGACTAGAAGGCACAGCGAGTGCAGAGAGAATGGCACCTAGGATCAGACAGGCCTGGTACTTTACTTAAGCTGCGTGGCTTCAGACACATTATTTAACCACTCTGAGATCTGTTTCTTCTTCTGTAGAACAGGAATCATGACACCATAGACCATGTAATGGAGAAACACCTATTATTTGGACTGTGGCTCAAAAAGCACTGCAGCTTGGAAACATGTTCTCTTCTGTGTGCTTGTCTGGAAATGCATTAAATAGGTCTCCACAGGAGCCCAGTGTCTAAGCCTTTGTCTTCCACCTGACGCCCACTCACCCTTTCCCCAAGGTCACCTAGAGAACCTGCTTCAGAGTTTGGCAGCAACTTTCTTCATGAACCTTCCTCAGCTGGATGAATCAGTACCAGGAATCAAAGGCAACACTACAGAAAGAGAAGCCAGGGCAGGAGAACCCCAGAAGAGCTGCAACCCCGGTCAGAACCACCACAGTGCCTGCAGCTTCAGGGGGCTTTGAGAATGAGAGGGTGTGGTGTGGTAGCACCAAGAGACACTGCCGAAGCCTGGCAATGCTGGAGCCCCCAGGCCCTCCCACCTCTCGGCCTCAATTCAGGATGTTCATTAAAGCTGCATTTGCCTTCTAATAATAGCTCCTGGCACAGGTAACTATGACACTGATATCCTAGGAAAGCCTGGGCTGGAGAGAGAGTGAAGCTTACTCTTTTGGCCAGCGATACTATTTGGTTCTGGTACGAGCAGACAGTGGCAGGCTCAGACTGGCCTGGGTCACACACAGCTGGCTTGAGTTCCACCAGCAGTGTCCTTCCCAGACCATGTCCTGGGGTGGCCAGGCTTTGGTGGCCCTCACTCTACCTTCCTGCTCTTCCAAAAGGCAAAGCCTGAAAACTGCCTCTCACTTCCATGGAAATCTCTCTGTCAGGAGTGACCAATCCAGGAGGTGCAGGGTTTGCAGCGACAGGAAAAGGATGCAGAGCAAAAGGTCTCAGTATCTCATGAATGAGCAGAAATGATGGACAGCCCTTAGTAAGCACTTTCCACTGGGAGGCATCAAGAACTTACACATATTCATTCATTTAACTGTCACAGTCAGTCTACATGGTAGCCCGTCAGATTTATAGCTGAAGAAATCTAAGCAGAGAGGCTGAGCAAGTTGTTCTCTGTTACCCAGCCATCAAGTAGCAGAGATGGAGTTTAAACACAGAACTCAGCCTCTGTTTCCTGCTTTGTGCTGCCACCTAGCCTGGAGGGCAGCGTGATCAGAAACCAGAAGTCCTGACCTCAAATCTGAACTCGCTGTGTGATCTTGACAACATCTCTGGACTTCAGTTTGCTCACCGGCTCTATACAAAAAATAGTACTCTACCCTCCCCTGAAAATAGTCAGTAATAGTCCAAACCGGAAACAAACAACCGGAAGGTCCATCAGAAACACAATGCATGTCCGTACCCACAATGCAATATGCCTCTGCAGCAAAAACCATCGAGGTATGTCTCAGTTTCATGTCAACCCAGTACATATTGTAAGATTTCTCCACACAAAAGTCTAGAAAATGCAAACTGTTCTTTTTTTTTTTTTTTTTTGGCTGAACCAGAGATTGAACTCAGGCCCTTGCACTTGCCAGGCAGCAAACTGTTATTTGGAGACAGAAAATATGTAAGTGACTATCTGGGGGTTGAAGCATGGAGCGTGGAGAATTACAAGGGAGTTTGAGAGAATTTGGGGCCGATTGGCATAGTCACAGTCTTGACTGTGGTGATGGTCTTAACCAGGACACATATATGTCAAAACTAACAGAACTGCACCCCTACATAAGTATGTTTCATTATATGTCAACTATATCTCAATCTAGCTGCTTAAGAGCAAAGCAAGATATCATTTTCCACCTTAACAGGTGGGGAAAGCTTAAAAACTAAGATCATCAAGTTGGTGAGGAGATAGGGAATGAGAACTCCCCCTCAAAGCACAAGTGAAAACTGGTGTCATCTTTTTGCAGGGCAGTTTAGTAGCAATTATAAAAGCTTGAATACAAATGCATATGGTAGGGCTGGGGAGATGGCTCAGTGGAATAAGCGCTTCCTTGGCAAGTGCAAGGACCTGAGTTCAATCCCTGGTTCCGCCACAAAAAAACAAATGCATATGGCCCCACAACCCCTCCTGCTAGCATCCTGGTGCTACAAAAAGGTGTCTGGCCCAGCACATCTAGAAGGCTGCAGGAGGTGGAGGGCAAGAACAGACAACTACAGTTTGGATCCCGATTCTAATCTGTGCCAAGCCTTAGCTTTGAGACTGTGCATCAGGAACAGAAATACCTGCCTCGTAAATGCTTTGAGACTGTTAGATGAAATAATGTATTCAAAGCATGAGGAATATTTCCTGCATAGTGAGTGGCTACAATAAAAGCCTGGTTGTTATCGCATTTGTCCACTGGAAAAACCAAGTATGTAAAACAACCAAAATGTATATTAGAAAAGAAAAGATCCAGCAATTTATGGTAGAGTGTATGATGGAATATTTGCAGTGGTTAAGAAGGTGTCCTCTTCGCACTGACATGAAGGGATCTGTAAGACTTGCTGTTAAATCAGAGGAGCTGCTTGGGAGGCTGAAAACAGGCAGATCACTATGAGTCTGTTCTGAGACCCTGCACTACATACATTTAAAAAAGAAAAATTAAATCAGAGGAGCAAATCTCAGAACATGGGTACAGTGCAATCCTATTTTTGTAAGAGAGAAATTATCTACGGGCATGACAGTGGTCCCCTCAGGAAGCTGGGGAGATACTGGAGAAATAAGATCTCTACTAGTGATTTTACATGGTTACTTTTTACAATGTGCTACCATAATCTTTCACTCTTTCTTAAGTGAAAAACAAGAATAAAAGACATGAATTACAAGGAAGCAGCATTCTTAATTTTTGCATGTGTCAGTTAGAATCCAGGTTCTTGGATGATTTGAGACCTCTGTTACATTCTTGGTTCCCTCCCAGCACCTAGCACAGTGTTGTGTCATCCAACAAATGGTAAACCATAGCTTCTGAGAGGCAAGCTTCACACAGGGGTCCAAGGATTAAGACAGCTAGAGCCCCTGCCATTCACGCTGAGGCCAGTCTTCTCCATATTTCAATGTTTGCCTTTCCAGATGCCATGCAACAAATATGTCCTCAAACAAACAAAAAAGAAAAAATTGCCCTTTAATTGACTACAGAAGCAGTACAGATGGGAAAAAGAAGTAGCAAGGGAGGTGCAAGGAGAAGAAAAGAGAAGCTTCAATGGAAAGGTGTGGGTTTGCAGATTTGTAGTCACTGGGTCCTCAAGCTTGCTTGTGACACCTTCTCTGGTGACACTTCTCCAGCCCTCCTACTAAGCAGGAATTGCTCCTCCTTTATCTCATTGCTGGCCAACCTTTTAAAGTCAATGCGAAGACTCAGAGATGATATTGGCTGGGAATAACACAGGAAAACCTTTCTTAAAGTACCTTCTCTCCTTACCCTGAGATGGTTTACATCTCCTCTTCTCTTTGAAAATGTATCCTAGTGATTCTATTAGTATACTTCCTCCCTGTCCCTCCCCAGTGTTTCCATTCTTGGAATGGATCTGGTCCAGTTCCATGTGACAGAGGAGGACATGAGAATCAGAGAATATGATTTGTCTGAGGGGACATGGCCACCCATAAAGGGATAGGGAGGACAAGGACCCAGGTCTGTCCTTGTTCAGTGTTCCCTCCATCCACTGTCTGGTCTGCCCCTAACACAGTCTATTGAGCAGCACTGAATGCCTCCAAGAAACTGGTTTTTGGAGGAGAAAAGGCGCAGCATTATTCTGGGAAGAGCTGGGAATACAGAGAGGAGAAAGGGTGGTAGCAGAAGAGATTCATTTCCTTGCTTGTTTGTCTTGCCTTGTTTGAGATAGGGTCTCACTATGAAGTCCAGACTGACTTGCGGTGATCCTCCTACCTCAGCCCACTGAGTGGTAGGATTGCACCATGCTTGGCTTAGTGAAGTCCATTTCTGTTGACTCCTGGGCCTCTGCTTCCTTACCTGAATAAGGGCTGGACTTACAGTCTCTGTAGTGAAGAACAAAGCATTCTCTAACAGGGAAAACAGGACTCATGGCTTTGGGTTCGCAGCCTAGTGCTGCTCCAGGCCGGTCCTGTGGAGTCTTGTCTGTCTACCATGGGAGACTGAAATTGCAAGAACTCAACTCACAAATCTAGGTTATTGCATCATATGCTAAAAACAACAAAGTGACAGAACCCCTCTTAAGCTCTTAGGAGTTGCTATGGATCTGTCATTTCTTGGAGCTGAGTTTCAGGTAAGCCCATATTTCACCTACCTAGAGGAATGCTGAGTTCACTGAACACATCCTCTGGTTCCCAGGAAGGCAAAGAAAGGGGCTCTTTGGTGTACTCCGGTGATCTCACGTCCAGAGATTTCATCTCCAGGTACCTGGGGTTTTCTGTAAAACGTGGGCCGAAGCAAAAAACAAATGAAATGTAGCCTCTAGGAGTTGTATAATTCTATTCCCTGCACTGGGGATTGGGTACTGTCCCCGGACTGCTTAATCACATGAGGCTGGGGCTGTGACTGCTAATTAGGACCAAAGTGCTATAATTAAGAGTGTTTTCCACTACCAAAAGCATGGCACACAGAAGAAAACTTGGCAAATCTTTGCACTTGGCCTGGGGGGATGGGCAATTAATGCCTTCAACTGAGGTGATCCACCGTCTTCACCCCACAAATCAGTATCACTCCACCTCTTCATATAGAGGAATTGCTGAAGAACAAAAATTGTGCTGACATCCACTGACATGGACATGAAAGGCCATGCCATTCCCATCCCAGGCTCATGAAGCAGTGTCATTAAATATGAAATCCAAACACTGGGGCAAGCTAATAAACTACTAACACGGGCCCATGCTCAGACCTAGATTGCAAAATAAAAGGGTTCAGTTGCAGTGAGGTGAAAACATCAGTCTGCCTTTATTCTTGCTTCTCTTGCCAATGTGGGTCTCAGTGTTTCTCTAGCAACAAGCAGGCAGTCCACAGCATGGTTTCCATGGAGATACAAATCCAGGCAGGTGAAAAACAGCTCAGGTCAGCTTGACATGGAAGCAAGCCCAAGCGGCTGGAGCACCTGCCAGCTTGTGCCCCCCATAAGGATCTCAGGAGAAATGTGCGCTTTTCACTTTTCCTATTTTTTGACTCTTGCTTCAGCCCTGGTTATGCCACAAACTTTCAGTAAACTGACTCTCTAGTTATTTTCACTACGAGAATCTTAAGGGCTACACTCCCCCCCCCCCCGAAGTCCTCCATAGATCTCAGTTTGCGCTTGGCAGAGAAGTCATGGCTTAGTCTATTTTAAACTCTCTATTTCATGATGTCACGGTGCCGAGCATAGCCACTACATCACCTCTGGTGGAGGCAGAACTGCGTCTGGGACAAATCTTCTACAACTGCCAGACCCAGCAGAAAACTGGGTCTAAGTAGGAAACAGGAAAAAAAAAAAAAAATATTCCTTAATAAGTCCCTATTCTTTTTCCATCCAGCCCTTCCCCACCTCCTACCACAGGAGTACAGCCTGGGTCTCTGCTGATTTGCACACAAGACTAGAAGGCCGATCCCAAGGGACCTACTTTTAGTTGTCCAAGCCCATCTGGGTTCCTCTAAATATAGATGTCTGGTTTATTTGAGTTCTTAGAACATGCGGCCTCCCAACTGGTTTCCTGTATTATATTGCCTGAAAGCTCTCACAGGCTAACCAGGCTCCCAGAGGTTTGCTTCCATTCCTGCAGGACCTGCTGCTTTCACTCCTGCAGCTCTGCTCCAGCCTGCACCTCCCTGCATTTCCTGAGGGCACCAGTGGTCCAGTCCACCCAACCACCCACAAGAACAGGGGAGGTAGTTACCCTCGGTCAACACGCCTTGGCAAGTCTGGCTTTGGAGGTCAGATTCAGTGGAGGGGCTGGCTTTCTCCTCCTGGGGCATGACTTCACAAGCCCTGTCTTCAGGGGTCCCCCTGGTCTTGCAGTCATCCGGAAAGGGGCTAGGTTGCTGGGCCCTCTCCTCTGCTGGCTGGGGGGAAGACATTTCCTGGGCTGCAGGGGCCAGACACACATCTGAGCTCTCCGTTCTCTCTGCGTCCTCCTCATAGCAGTCGGAATCCTCCAGTGAGAGGCCTGTCTCACATTCAGCTGGCTTCTGCTCAGCATCCAGATTTAGGCCAGGCACTTCCATGTTTGTGTCACCGGGACAGCTCATGGGGGCAGAAGACAGTTGTCTGGGCAACTTGAGGCTAGTTTGCGTGGCCCCATTCCCTATGGTCTTAACTCCCTCATTAATGAAATCCAAATCCTTGGCCACTTCCAGGTCTAAGGTGGTCTTCACACAGGGACATATTTCAGGGCAGATTTTGTCTTTCTGGTCAATTGGCATAATTTCTTCCAGCTCTGGGATGTCTGGTTCCATAATAAAATCTTCTTCTTCCCCCACCTCATCCACTGTAACCAGTTCCTCCATGTTGGTGGGGTACCAGCTCTCTCCTTCTGCTTCACTTCCACTTTCCCAACCTTGTTCCTGTAAAAAAAAAAAACAAACAAACAAATGCCAGAATCGACATCACAGGGTGGCTGAGCCCCTTCAACCAAAAGGCGCCAGCGTTGGCCCTGATGATGTTCAAGTCAAAAAGATCCTGAGCATTCTTCCTTCGACCTGGGCACAGTCATGTGCTCAGTAATTAGAAGCTGGGCTGGGTCTCGCATCACCCACTCATCCTTAGGATAATGTCCTATGTGGTACAGGATTTAAGTATAAGTCCCACTCCTTTACCCACCACGTTTGAGATTAGAATTTCAACCCTGGTCCATAATAGTTTTTGAATGAATGAATAATTTACAGGTACGTGTCTGCTGGAGCTATTTCCTTGTATGTGGGTGCCTCACTAGATGTAACTGTCATTAAAACGTTCTCCTAGCACTCTCCCCCACGCAAGGGTATACAGCCCTCATGGCCCAAGTAACTTCAGCCTTCACGTTGAACCTCTTCTAAAGCTTTCCCATTGATCTTCCCAGTGGCCCACAGACCCAGCAGACAGATTTAGGAGATCACATTCTCCTGACCGGAAGAACAGGAAGCTGGCCACATTCCAGGAACATTTCTCTTTGCTGTGGAAGTCTCAGCCCAGGAAGCCTGGCACTCGGTTTCACTTTTTAATTACGTAGAATAATCTTTATGAATGCAGTAGATGTTTTGTTGATCCCAGCATCTGAGCTCCTAAGATCAGGGTTCCAGCTCAAGTACCCAAAACAGGATTCCCCCTACTCCCTAAGGGATGTGCCTATTTTGGGAGCCTGGCTCTTAAAGCCTGAATGTTTTGTGGGGCACATATTTTCTCATAGGAGAGCAGCTACATTGCTGGAGAGGCAGGGCCCAGGCATGTGGGTAAAACCCCCTCAGTACACTGTCCAGAGATTACCCCCACAAGTTCTGGGGGTAAACAGGCCTTTCCTGGAACCTCTGGTGAGGTCTGGGATACATTTGTATGTGGGCAATTTCTAGGCACGATGGAGACTTTCTGTGACTCAGTCTCTGGAGGGAGGGAGAAGTGAAGATATGACAACACTGCCAGTATCTGGACAAATTTACCTTCCTTGTCCCTGTGTTTTGTGGATCAGAGGGCTCTGTCTCTTTCTCCTGTTTGTCCACTGACTGGGAGATTTCTTCCATGCCCTCCTGCTGCTCTTTTGTAGCCTTACCAAAGGAAGAACAGAAACAAAATCAACAGTGAGTAGAGGGAGGGAAAAGAGGGAACACCAAGAGAAAAAGGGTAACACTGGACACAGATATGTTTTACACACGTCATTCCTTGTCCCTCACAGAGCCCTGCAGAGAGCTGCTACCATCCTCACTTTACAGAATGAAGAAACTGAGGTTCAGAGAGGTTAAGAACTGGCTCACCGTTACACAGACAGATGGAGCAGTTTTGAATGCTTTGAAGACTGGCATGATGTCATTAGGACTCAGAGATCTGTGAAAAAGTGGTATTTGTCACAGCCAGGGTCAGTAGAAAAAGCCAAGAGTGAATGGACTGGGGTCAGCCTGGAGTTGGCTGTCACCCAACACCTCCCCAACAGACTTCTCTTGACCATAAAACATGATCCAGCCCTTATCAGTGGGGAAGAAGCTGGCACTCTCGGGGCCCTCTCACCTCTCTTTCAGCCTCAATGACCCACAAAGCTACAGAACAAATGTGCACTCTCTTCCTTCTTCCTGCCTCCTCTGCCTCTCCAGGGAAGGTCCACATGGTAATGTCCCAGATGAGAAAATGAACACCTGAAAGCCACTGTTCAATTTGATAAGTAAGACTGCTCACCGGCCTTTAAAACAGGGATCAACAATCTATGTTCTTTTTTTTTTTTTTTTTTTGTCTTTTTGAGACAGGGTCCCACTATGCAGTTCAGGTTGGCCTTAAGCTCACTTTGTAGCTCAGGCTGGTCTCGAACTCACAACAATCCTCCTGTCTCAGCCTCCCGAGTGCTGGGATTACAGGCATGCACCACCACGCCCAGCTTAACAATCTGTTCTACAGGCCAACTCTGACTTGTGGCCTGCTTTTAGTCTGTAAGCTAAGAACAGATTTTATAGCTCTGAACAGTGAAATTTTAAGTGGCTGTATAAGTACCCACATAAAATCCTGTTTTGCCTGATGGTCCACATAGACCAAAATATTTTCTGTCTGGTCTCCTGTAGAAAAGGCTTGCAAAGCTCTACCTTAGGAGTTTCTGGGAGGTTCTCTCCCGTGCCTTTGGCTTTCGTTAAGTCAATGACTATTTCTGGGTTTCTTCAGGGCCAATATGTATTTTCTTAACTTTGTTGGCTGAATCTGGTTCAAAGGTAAGGACTCAATTTTAATTATGCAGAAGAAGACACACCTTCCTGAGCAGGCAGTGGGCCAGCTGGGCCAGGTACTCAGGGCTGACTGGTTCAACTGGACAGGACGGGTAGTACTGATCCTCAAGGGTCTGGAGCAGCAGATTCCACAGAATGCTCTGCTCAAGTCTCCTGAGCTAACTGCAAAGCAGCTACAGGTCCCTTTCTAGTTATTAGAAGCCATTGATGACCATTTTATTTTGATCTCATCAATTTATTCATGGCCTTCCTTTCTCAAAATAAATAATCTTGCTGGACATGGTGGTGCATGCTGTAATCCCAGCACTGGAGAGGTAGAAGCAGGAGTATCAGCATGAGTTTGAGGCTAATCTGGGATATTTAGTGAGTTCAAGGCCAGCCTGAACTACATAGGGAGATCCTGCCTCAAAACAAACAGACAAGCAAAACAAGACAAGACCAATACATATCTTTATCCTTCGCCAGCAATTTCTGCAGACATATTCCTTGGGGAACACAGTGAGGAATTTCCCTCCAATTTAAACTGAGAGAAATAGGGACAGCCTTGGGGATGCTGCCCAAAGGCCCCGGCAGACAGAACCCCAGAGGCAAAGGCAACTCAGTGCCTTTCAGGGCTTCCCTGTGCTCTGGAGTCACTTCTAGGTGAGAGCTGCAGCTTAAAGGACCAGAGAAATGCAATCCACACACCCGACAGCACACACTGGCTCGCAAACCAAAATGTTAGGTCCCAAGAGCTGGGAGCAGGCCCTGCCACCTCGGGGCGTCATCTATTTACTGCCAAGCCACCTCCTAACTGGTCCTTCTCTCCTTCTGCTCTGTACGCTGCCCTTCCCATCTCCTCAGGCTAATCCAAATGATCATCCCCAAAGGCAAAACTATCATGTCCTCACTGTACTTTCTTGTCAGAAGATTTCATTTGCTTCCCAATGAATTTAGGATAAAGACAGAAAGTTTTGAATCTGCCTGCCAGGCCTGCATGAGGTAAGCCCCTCTTGACACATTGGTCTCACCTCCTGATGTGCTAACCTGCCTCTGTGCTCCAGCAGCTCTGGCTTCTGGCCTTCTTAGCATCCCCACTCTCTCTCCTGTTCACAGGAGGAATGACTTGCCCAGCATGTCTTTCCACCAGACTATGAGCTCCAGGAAACAAGAGAGCATTTCAGTTTCACTCACAACACAGCTCATGCTAAGTGCTCTGTGGATGTTGGTCAAGGAAAGAATGGAACTTATACAAGGGCGTGGGTGAGGAACAAGTCCATCCTATCTCCCAGCATGCTGGGGTTCATGTCTGGGCTCTGAAATGGGCACAGGTGACTTTTCTATTTCTTCCTGTTGTGGATTGTTCATACTAGGGTTTGCATTCTGCGGCCCTGGGCTGCATGTGACCCACAGACATGTCTGATCCCTGTACTTGCCAAACAAGCACGTGTTCTAAATGTTACACAGATGGCCAGCCTGGACTTGGGTCCTGCTGTAAGCAAGGGGAGTTTGTACAGTTGCAGACACATTTCCTGAGTAGCAGCTGCCACATCGCCCGCCACGGAGAAGTACCACCTCCTCTGTGCCACAGCCCTGTCACTCACCCTACGTGGTTCTGACGCCTTGTCATCCTGAGGTGTCTGGATCTGTAACATTTGATGCCTCCTTCTGGTAAGATGAAGGAGTGCTTCTCTCTCAGATCTTTCTGTTCAGTTACTTCATTTCTTCCTAGAGTCCTGTGGTCAGGGCTAGTCCCTTGTGCAGACCTGGCCACTCCCAATCTCTGCGGGGAACCCAAGGGCGTTCTCTACATGTGCACTTTCTCTAGAGATCTCAATGGTCTCCAACAAGCACAAGCTCATTAAAGTGCAGCAGCTGCCTAGCGATCACATCTACTTTACAAAGGAAAACACTGAAATAGGGAAGAGCAGGGTGTGACTGTGGTTCCAAGAAGCCAGGCTTTTCCTTCCAGGGACTGGGTGCATCCCTCCTTCAACACACACCTGTCAAACACCCACTCTGTGCCAAGCCCTACTCTAGGCACAAGGACACAGCCTTGGTTATGTGGAGGTGACCTTGGGGTGAGGGGTGAGGGCACATGCTCAACAAAAGAAAGGCACTAGCCAACTGGTGGTGCCAATATTGAAAAGCTGGAAGGGGACCTGGTGAAGACAGAGGACCACATAAACCTCTTATTAACACTCTCTGGGGGTCACTAGAGCTTCAGGATTGAGTTCATTCAAGGGCCTGCATCAGCCCACCCACCCTCACTGTCCCTAATCACATCCCCTATACTTCCCTCTGCTATTCTAGTCAGTGAAACCAGTGACAGACTTTATTTATTTATTTATTTATTTATTTTGGTGGAACCAGGGATTGAACTCAGACCCTTGTGCTTGCCAAGCAAGCACTTATTCTACTGAGCCATCTCCCTGGCCCCCTGTGACAGACTTTAAAATGGACAAAAAGGAAAAAGACAACCAGGCACCTCTCAGTAGAATTCTGGGACCTGCCCAGCACATTTCCAGGGCATCTGATTCTATAGGGCTCTTCACTTTTCCCGATCTTGGGGTAAGCTATTTTGCAACTTGGTTGGTTACAGAAAACTGACAGTGATCCAAATGATTCCTGCTCACCGAGATACAAGTGAATTGTTAGAGTCCCTGCCCTCTCTAAAAGAGGTTTACAGCATTAGCAAATTCACTTCAGTGGCCCTCATTGCTTAGACAGTGATCTGCTCTTCGGAGTCTTGGAACTTTTATTTATTTATTTAAATGTATTTAGTAAAGATCCATAGGGTCTCACTACACAGATTGGACTCGTAGTGATTGTCCTGTTCTCAGCCTCCCAAATGCTGGGATTACAGGAGTGCGCCACCACACCCAGCCTCAATCACTGTCTCAGGACCAACATGGCACACCAGGAATTGAACTCTGGTCCCTGCACCTGCCTATGCAGGCACGTTAGTCCACTGAACTATGCAGCTGATTTTTATATCACATTGTTCCTTCAATAATGAATGAGTTGCATAAACTCTTTGCCATGTGTTTCTGATATGGTCACGCCAGAGTCATGATTTTACTTTTTTAAAAACATTATCCTTAACGATGCTCTAAAGATACAGCCACACTGAGCATCTACAGTTCCCTGACAACAGTCTTTTGTTCTCATTTTTGGTCCTGCAACTGCTTTTTCCAAGAATCCCAAGCAGGTTTTTTGCCACTTTCAATACCCAGACTGAATACCAGCTCCTCCGTGCAGCTCACTTCCTTTTCCTGGCAGCGTTAATTGCCCCGAGCACCGCTCATGCTCTGTACATTCTGCCGTGGGTCCCAATGCGTAGAAGCAATTTCACGGGTCAATTTCCACCAGTGACCCTGAGCTCTCCCACAACATAGGCCACATCCTAGCCACCCTTGGATCCTGAGTCCAGCATACCACTGCCACAGGGGCATTCTATCACATGCATGAGGAAATGATGGCTACAATAGCAGCCAAAACTGTCTCTTCAGTGCTCATGGAGTTAAGAACTGGGTTTCTTCTTAGGACATATTGTCATCAACTCTTATTTATTAATTTATATTTGACACAGGATCTCACTATTCAGCTCAGACTTGTAGTAATCCTCCTGTCTCAGCTTCCCCAGCACCTGAGGTTCTGAGGCCAGCATGGCATATGGTACTGGGGATTGAACTTGGGTCTTTGTGCTTGCCAAGCAGGTACTTAGGCTGCCAAGTTATTTCTGCAGCCCTGTCACCAACTCTTAGATCAGAATAACCAGAAGATATGCATGAAAGATCTTAAAAAGTAGGATCCTAATACAGAGACCCAACCCTCTACGATGCCATCCTATATAAAGATAGGAAGCTTTGGCTGTAGGGAATGCAAGCCAAGTCAGAATGCAAATCCAGTACCTGGAGTCCTCCCTGTGAATCCCTGTGTGAACTGAGACCGTGCCACAGATCAGGGCCCTGGTAGACACTTGAATGTAAATGCTAGCTGACTGCCCGTGCTTTTATTAAGATGGAACTAAAGTCCTGTGGGTAGCACCGACAGAAACACACCACACCCTGGGCGCCCAGTATAATTTAAGGGGTGGAGGCAACTTCTCTTCAGAGCTTCTGGGTTGGTAGATGCTTTTGGCAGGAGAGAAGACAGAGTGGACCAAAGATCTAATCTCCTTTGTAGACTCTGTGGGTGTAAACACCTCAGGGCCACCCCACCTTGGACAAACAGAACTACATGGGGCCTTCCTCGGGTTCCTCCCTAACTTCTAGTAAAGGCAACAAGGTACCATGGGATCTGGGGCTGGAGTACCTGGATGTCATTTTGGCTCTGTCACTTCCTGACTGACTGTTCTCTAGAAAATAACATTGTTCTCTGAGCCTCAGTTTCTTTATCAGCAGAAATAAAAGTGCCAACCCCATAGGGACTCTGTGAGGTTACACTGAGACAGCAACATGTCTAGCACCATGCCTGGCATGTAGTAAACATTCAATAAAAGTTTCATTCATTCAATCCACATTCATTCATTCAGTAAATGGTCATTGCACTTATATTATTGTCAGTGTTTTCCTCCGGGGCCTGCGTCGCCTTACCTGGGGAAGCAATTGCATCATTACCTCATTCTCTGCCATTTTCCTTTCTTTTCTATCATCAGCTCCTTCTTGATCTCTATCAGGCCTCTTGGTTTTATTTTTCTCACTCTGCTTGGACTTGGTGCCCTCAGGGGTTCTAGTGACCTTGGGCCCCAGCCCGTCTTCCTTGCCTGAGTCATCTGGGGGGTGTCTGCTCTCCCGCAGCCTGGCCTCTTCTTTCCTCCTAGACCTCCCGGGACCATCCTGTTGCTTTAGGTACTTTTCTGTCTTGATTTTGGGCTCTTTCCGGTAGTAGCCATCCTCCCGGGACTTGTAGCTGGGTGCCGAGTGCAGCGGGCTGGGGCAGCCAGACCGCAGGTACTTCTCCCGACGGCCCCTCGCTCCTTCTGGGCGCTCATCTGGCTCGGCCTCGTCAGGGGGCCAGGGGTAGTGTCTGCGATCATGTGCCCACGCATCTGGCCTGTCCCGGGTGTCCTCCCCATTTTCCCTCCAGGGCAGGGGCTCTCGGTCTTCCTCCCTCCAGGCATAGGGAGAGTGCTCCCAGGAGTCCCGGCAGTCGCCCCAGTCAGCTCGGGAGGTGCCTGGAGGGCTGTGCGAAGAGCTGCAAGAGGTGAAGCTTGGAGTGTGTGACCTTGGGGACAGAGACCGGCTCACAGGGCTGCGAGACCGTGGCCGTTCCGGGCCATATCTGTGAGGGAGCAAAGGAGGTGGGGTTAGAGTCTGCATGCGTGTCCCTACCCAGCCCCAGTCCCCATAGTCTATCTCCTGGGTATATGGGGCACAGCCTGCGCAGCTGTGTGCTCCTAGTTGTAGCTGTCCAGACCCACACAGAGGGGGGACAGAAGAAAGGCCATCCTCCCTCCTGGCCTTGTGAGGAAGGATTTTTTTCCAAGCATGGAGTTGGCCACCATGTCTGCCCCTTTCCTGTCCTGGTCCTGGGATCTAGAGAAGATGTTTAATTTCCTTTGGCTCAGCCCTACTCTTCTTGGAAGTGAGTTACACCCAGGGAACAAGCTCTTGTCTCTCCTCCTGAGAGTTGAGGTCCTGGGCTTGGGGCAAGGCTGCTCCTGGGGGGCAAGGCCATGCGAACCCGAGACTGATAGCCAGCCCTTACCTGTCAGACCCAAACCACTCCTCCACTTGCTGTCTGTCAGAATATAGGGTGCCTCCTGGCCTCATTCATTTAGTCATCATCCTGGACATACAAAATGTGATGCTAATAGTTGGGAAGTGGCAAGGGTGGGGGTAGGGATTCCAAAAATAAAGATTCAGGAAGAAGGTAAAAGAAGACTTAGGAACCTGACCTGCTAGGTTAGAGGTACGGAACCTGACAAAGACTGCACTCCCTTTCTACACTGCCACAGAGCTGCAGGGAGCATGGTGTGGCTGCACACACACACCATTTAAAAACCCAAGGAACCACAATTTAGAAAGCATAGACAAACATCCTAAGCCTGAACACGTAAATACCCACAAACACATCCACATGATGAAGGTTGGTAGTTAAGCAGGCGGTTTTCCTTTGGGTCTTAAGTGAAGGACAATCATTCGCTCCCACTGGCCCTAGGACATGGATGTTGTCTGCCAGGCAGGACAAGCTGCCTTGAACGCCATGGGAAATGGCCTGGCGTATATTCTCTGAGGAGCACAAGAGTGCTCCCTGCAGCAGACTGTGCCTGCAGGTGCCTGGCTGGGCTGTGCCCCCATCAGCCCCACCCCTGCCATCTGGCTCTCCCAGGACTGTGTTTGCAGGGTCATCTTGTATCCCCACCTTGGCCTGGCTGGTTACAAACTTCAGGCAAAAGAACAAGCTGGCAAACTGGATACAATGGATGTTCAGAGTAAATGTTCAAGAAATTGTTTCCTTTTCCACATCTACATTTAGCTCATGAAAAATCAAGAGTTGGCTCTAATGAGAAATCCCCTCTCCTACACTTCCACATGCACACCTGTGTGTTCAGGCTGTTCTGGCAGAGTGCAGGCTGCCTCCAAGGGCCAGACGTTAGCAAATGCTTTGCCACAGGCTTTCCTACAAAGAAGCAGTGGAGGAAAGGACGCCAGCATCCTGCATTTCCCTGAGCTGAACCTGTGCCGCACTTCTGGCCTGGCCTCCAGGGTGTTTCCCAGAACACAGACAGGTAGGGCCCAGCAGGCAAACGACAAGGCAGGGGACAATGCCACCCAAGTCTGCCTAAGAATGAGGCACCAGAGTCTATAAGAAGCTTCCTTACCTGTCCGCTTCCCGGAACATATCCCTCTCCCTCTGGGAGTGGATGTCCTGGATGATGGCAGCCACGGTTTTCCCCGGTTTCTAGGAAGCCAGAGAGCAGCATGAGATCAGAGGCAGCCTTGTGAATGCCAGGGGGGAGCAGGCGCAACTCGGCTGCTGGTGGCCAAGTACGCCCGAGGGGGTGAGGTGCCTTTCGTGAGAAAGAAGTAATGACCGAAGGCTGAGGAGTGTGGGTGCAATGTGGTACAAAGTGGGCTTAAGGGGCAGAGAACATGGCGGCCATCGAGTTGGGGACAGAAGAGCCTGGGCTCCCCGTCCACAGACTGGACAAACAGTATTTGCTAATTCTCACCTCTCTTCTCCCCTCAAATGAACAAAAAATATTTGCAATGTGAAAAGAGAAAGGGAGGGAGGAAAGGAAGAAGAACCCTGGCCAGTAAACCCAGAAAGCAACCTGAAGGTCCCTGAATATCGGTCTTTCACACATGTGTAAACTTACTCAAGACCTATGCAGGCAGCCTCTGCTCTGCATAATGCCAGGGTCCCTGGCCATGTAGCAGTCCCTACAGCAAGTGACTCTTGGAGTGCAGGGTTCAAGGTCACAGGAATTGTTAAAGAATAGATGCTGTCCCTCTGAATTCCTTTCCATGCCCCATGACCCTTTTAATCTCTCACTCCAATGTGTTCATCCCAGGGGTCATCCGGCGCTGAGTGATTCTGTGACACAGCACAGAATGCCAGCGTTTTGCCCTTTGCATAGCTCACTATGTGCCAGGGCAGGGCCATGCCCAGCTCCCAAAGGCCCCTTCTAAACCATGGACAAATGATTTTTTTACATACTTAAAATTTAAAAAAAGAAAGCAAGTGCATGGCCACCAAAGGACTTTAATCACCTGCTCTCTGTATCCTGATTTTCTTTCTCATGTAACGCATGACACCCTAGGCACTATTCCAGGGCTAGGTAGCACCAAGAGTCTCTTTGTACAGATGGGAAAACTAGGTCCAGAGGCGGGAAGTGGCTGGACATGGAATGCTGTGGGTTCTCTGAGCAGCACAGCTGCCAACCTGTGCTGCCGAGAGGGAAGGGAAGCCACAGAGGAGAATGAAGGGGGAAGGGTCTGTGGTGTCACTATGAAAGGTCAGGGCTGGGACACAGGGAAAAGATGGGGACTGTTCCAGCCAGGGAGAGATCTCCTGTCAGCTCAAGTTACAAACAGAAAGAAAATCAAAGAGAACACAGTGACCTCGACCCTGTGATCATAAAGAAAGAGAAGTACCAGAAGCCAGTCGCTGTCCTGTGCAAGAAATGGCCAAGGAGCTGAGGACTGGCCACGATATTCACTGAGAAAGCTCCCTTCCAAATTTGGCAAATGGCAACTTAATCCTAAAGTTAGCCTTATCATCTCCCAGACCTACCACGTGGAGGTCACCAGGTGACCCAGAACACGCACCGTCACCTAGCGCCTCACCTGCTTGAACCAGACCACCGTGGAGCTCAAGGCTGCGTGAAGAAGAGGCCAAAGCTGTTGGCCTGGCCAAGAAGGAGCCAGGCGTCCAGGATGCTCCCTTATGCCCACCCTACCACCCTGCTCAAGTCCACCAAGCCCTCAGTCAGGGTCGCTGATCACCCCTTGAGGTAGAAGACAGTGGCTCATCTGGAAGTGACTGCATTTACCATGCGTCCCACCAGTGGGTCTTCTTCCTACCTCCCCACTTGTGGCCACACAGTGGGAGTCAGCTATGGATGACCGAGGGAGGGGCCTGCTGCAGCACTGCCTTCAGGCTGGCCGACATGCAAGGGACAGTGGAGCAGGCACCAGGGATAAGTCCATTTCAAGGCACATATGTCACCGCTCTGGAGGCCATCACCCTGGGGCTCAAATGTATAGCTCACACTGCCCAGCTGCCCAGAGAGAACAGATAAAGCCTAAAGTATGTGCTTCTGAGGTAGGTTAAATGTCCACAGGAGTTTCAGAATATAAAAATAAAAATTCTTCCAGGGTATTTGGTAGGGAACTTTTTGTGTAAGATGAGTCCCCTATGTGCCATTCTCCTCTGTTCTCTGGGACCCACATATGCCTATTGTTCTTTCCAGCCCAAACCCAGGAAGGCCTGGAGGGAGAGGAGGGTGACCTCGCTAGGGAACAGATGGAGCCACTGAGGTCTCTCAGGTTTCGCAGGTTCCCATATTCTCCAAGAATATGCCTGTGCCCTTGGTCATCACAGCCAGCGCCCCAGGCCTTGCCCTGTGTCGAGTCCCCTGAAGGGGAGAGAGCAGGTCAGCCAAGGGCAACATCCTCTAGTGACCATGCAGGCCCTCAGGATCAAAGAGATGCAAGCTAGGTGCCCTGGAGGGCTATAAGAAGCTCCTTTTGTCTGAACATCCCTGCCCCATATCTCCCAGCCAGCGAAGCCTTCTGGGGAATCTTCTATGCAGCCGTTTTGGAGTTTCCCCAGGTCTCCAGTGAGGTAGGCTCAGGCCATTGATCTTCACACATGCAGCACCCACAGGGCCTGTGTCTGAGCAGGGGCCCCACAATGCCCATTCTGTGATGAGTGGCAGGAGAAACGGAGGGATTTGCTGCGGCAAATCGATCTGCAGAGAGTCCGTGCGTAGTGTATGAGGAAGATCGTGAACACAGGCATTGTGACCCCTCCTGGGGTCAAAGATCATTTCACTACTTTAAGTAATAATTACAAATGGTTTGGCGCTGTCCTGGCCAGCCATCCTGGAACAACCATCCCAGAGGGGACAGAAGTAGCCAAATTTTTTCAAATTGCAGATTTGACTTCTCAAAGCTTTAAGCAAAGCCTTTTAGCCTTTCTTTTGGGCCAGCTGCATCCTGTGGTTAAAAATGTCAAGGGAGCAGATGAAACAGTGCTATTATAGCCCAAGAAAAATAAAAAAGGAGAGAAAAAATAGGCCTATAATGAAATTTGGGATCATTTTTACCGTAAAATATTTGAGACAAATGAAAGTAGAGTAAATATTATATTGAATCCCTTATCCATCTTCAGTAATTCTGCCTGATCCTGTTGCATTTTACTCCCACTCTTTTTCCCTGCTCTTTAGGTGATTCTGAAGGAGACACCAGATGTCCTAGCTCTGTACACATTCTGTGACATTGATGCTGCCCAATAACCACATGGCAGCTTCCTATCTGTTAAGACCAGACAGGATGCTAAGCCACCCGTTGTCCCAGGACAGCGCCACCTACTGAGCGGGAGCCACCATGACTTGGAATCTCAACCACAAACAGCCATCACGGCTCTGCCCCCGACTGGCAGGGTCACCTGGGCTCTGGTTTGTTGCCCACAGGGCATGACAAGCTGCACTTGGGAAAGCTAGGGGTGTTTGGGCAGCTCAAAATGCGCTGTGGGGTGCATCACACCCTGATATCTCCACAGTGGCTGTCCACACCTCCAGAGTCTTGGGAAGAAGCCAAAGCCTTCCAGATGAGCCTGGAGCTCCTCAGAGCCTCCCCATCAGGGGCTCCTGGCTGTCTTAGACATTACTGGCTCTCCAGCCTCCCTATCTCCTCTCACCCGACTCCTTCTGCCCAGAAGCCCTGTCCCTGTGCAGCTGTTTCTCCCCTTCCCCCAAACCCCTCCTGGCAACATGCCCCTCTTTACATCCAAGCCACACTGCATTTTGGCACCAAGCTTCTAGTAGCCACTTAGACAGCCATGTTTAAATCTTGTGTACTTTTGCACAAGAACAGCTTGTTCCCCAGCAGTAAGCTTCCCCCAAGTCAGGACCATATCTCATACTCATTGCAGCTGTTAGCACAGTGCTGTACATAGAAAAGTCCCCAAGTCATCAATTTCCCTGATCTTCCACTAGAGAGTACCACGGGCAACCCACAAGATGAGTTTCCAGGGCCAGAGATACTCTCTGTGGCCCGGAAGCTGGCAGATTTGGTGGCTCTGAAACCAGGCCCTCTCCCTACAGCACTGCTGGGAAACTCAGTCCAAGCAATGAGTCTTTGGGCATGCGGACCTGACAGTGTCTCTGATGAGTCTTTGATGATGCAGTAAGTAGGAGATAGTGCTTTAGGGTCCACATTCAGGACATCAAGGATGTCATGATCCTAAATTTATCAAAGAACTTTATAGAACAACAAAGACTGCAACCTTCCATTTTCTTTGTCCAGGAAGGTAAACACTCATTTTTTAATTGTTCCTTCAGAGGTTCTTTTCATTATTTCTGCATATTCACTGGACAACTATTACGTGAAAAGTTATACTACAAAGAGTAGAACCCAGCATATGGGGAGATAAGATACAAGTGTGAGGAAATAGCAATCAAGAAGAGATGAAAAAGTTACTCAGAATCTCTTTTTCCCCTTGTACTTTGCCTAGTAAGCAAAGGGAGGCAGTTAAAGAACAATCAATCAGAATTTCCCTCCACTCTGCCAACTGTGGCAGACACAATGTGTTGTTCTGTTTGGCCCAGGGACACTAATGGATGCCATGAATGTTTTGATACCTACCTCCCAGCAGCCTCCTCCCTCCCATGTATAGCAGCTGATCCTCCCCCTTCTTCCTCTAGGTCTCTATCCCTGAGTCTGAGGATGGAGCACATGACACTGGCTCAGCCAACCACAGCACAGCCTTCCCCTGTGTCACCACAGATTGGTTCAAAGATGGGCACACATGCTAAATTAGTCCAATCAGAATGACTCATAGGACTCTTTGCTGGAGCTTCTAGGAAAGTTCCCCTGCTCCTTCTTGTTGAAAGTAATGGGGGCCTGAGAAGCCAGAGCTGCAGAGGCACTGGAGCTACCATGCCATCTAGAGGAGGGAGCTGGGGGCTGCTAAGGGCCACCCTGGGACGAACCCATAAAGCAAAGCGCGAACAGCAGAAGGCAGACTAGAATGAAACCAAGGCCTAATGATCTCATTTGGACCCTAAATCCTGTCACATCTGTGGCCAGAACTACTCCTGAACTTTCCATTTACCTCAGCCAATGAATTCCTTGTTTTACCTAGTCAATAGGCTTCATTGAGTAAGTTTCTGTTACTTGCAGAGAGCAGTCCAGCTGATTTACGTCAACACAGTGGCCATAAAGCATGCAGTACTATGTAGCTGAAATATGCTTTAAGTACTCTCACATAGGCTGGCCCATGTGACCTTCACAAAGACTGCAAGGCAGAGTGACTGGGGGCAGAAAACTACTACAGGTCAGAAAACAACGTGTCCTACATCCTGTTACTTAAAGTGTGTTCAAGGACCAAGGACATCAGGATCACCTGGGAACTTGTCAGAAATGCAGAATGGAAGCCCTGACCCAGACCTGCTCAACAGAATGCATTTTAACGAGAATTCCATGGAATTTGCATTTTCTGTTAGAATATTATCTGTGCAGCTTCCTGGCTCCCAGACTAAACAAATCACTGAATTTCTCTTCTTTTCATGTGGAGAATGGAGCTGATAACAGCACAATGCAAGAACGCAGATATAACACAAAACCAAAAGAGTCCTAAGCTTTAATCATAACTGTTCCAGTAGAAATGACCTTGGACAAGTTACTGAACTTCTATTAGCCTTGCAGTTTCTTCATCCATAAAATTAAGATAACATCTGTCTGCCAGGACTGATGTCAGAACTCAAGTACATAATACATGCAAAGTGCTTAGCACACAACCTGCCCCAGTGTACCAAAGCTCAGCTAAAAGTATGTATTACGGTGGCACTCTTATAATTATGGTTATTATACACCCTGCATTCTTCACAGGGTAGTGTCATCGTGACTCCCAAAAGACAAATGAAAAAAAAAAAATTGTTTGCCTAAAGGTCAAGTCCTTGACTGATTGGGACCTAGAGGTTCACAGTGGTGAAGCAACTTGTCTGAACACATCAGAGCTGGAAGGAGCGGAGCCGAGACTCACACCAGCACTTTCATGTGCAGCCCAGCTCAGGTGGCTGTTGGTGGCTGTTCTTCGTGTGCAGGTCTTTCCGCCCACTGCCTGAACTCCTCCTAGGATAGCTCCAACCAAGGCGCCAGCGCCTGGCCCAGCTCCCGCTGCAGTGCACACTCGAGAGCATCTGCTGAAAGCAAGCCGGGATCATCTGATTTCTTTAACTCTAATATTTGCACTCCCCTCCCCCGAACTCTCTACCTGGGTGGAATATTATTTTGCTTGGTTCTTTAACAAACTGATCACTGCTGTTAATCCTAATTAGAAATTTAGGACAGCATCTCATTGGGAGACTTAAAAATCCACTAGAAACTGAGTAAAGGTATTCAATTCCAGCCCTCAAGGGAGAGTTCAGGAAATAGCAATTGGCTGGGTACAGAACAGAGCAGGACCTTTTACTTGTCTGACACTTTCATTAGAAAAAAAAAAAAATGCTGGGTTCTGCAGAAAGCAGAATTGTTGGCAAAAAGAGCTTCAAGGGCAATAATGCAAGCAAAGCAGAATCAGACCTGGGCGACTGGTTGGCTTATCACTGAGCAATCTGTGCAGGTAGACTTGTCACAGTGCGAGTTCTAGCTAGAAACAACTACCGAGCCTTTGTCTTCTGGCTGCAGCCTTGAAGATTAAGGGCCGATGAAGGGGTGTGAGTCTTGAAGAAAACAGATTCTAAGCACACATAGAATGGGCTGAAATGAACCTCTTTTCAAATATGGCCATAAGCAAGCATAAAGTAAGTGGGCAAATCTGCACATGAATGTGGCGTTAATTCCAATAAACATAAATGAACTAAGCATTTTTGGGTACGAGATCTCTGTAAATCAGTAAGATAATAAAGTGTGAGAAAAAAAATGCACGGGTAGCTGACTTGAAAGAAACTTCCTGCCAAGAAGATCCACAGGGAGCAGCCAATAGGTATGGCAAGTTGTTCAGTCACAATTAGTCAGCAAGAAAGTTAAAAAATAAAACCAAGATAAACCATTACGGTTTCCCCAAGCAGGCAAAAAGTAAGATTGTAAGGACGTAGACCACTGAAAACCTCAGGTGCTACTAAAATGAATTTAAATCCATTGAAACTAATTTCAGAAAGAGATTATGATTGCTGTATGTCCCCTAGTGAGACGCGATGCACACGTGTACCAAGTCAACATGTTTGAACAGGGTATTAGCATTGTTCCTAATAGCCTAAAGCTGGAAACAACCCAAGTGCTCATCAACAGTAAGATGGATCAACAAACTGCACCCATAATGCATAAAATTCTAATCATCACAAGAGAAACACCCAACAATCTGGATGACATAATGTTGAATGGAAGAAGCAAGACTGGAAAGTGGACAGTGTGAATCTACTAAGGTTAAGTATAATAACAGACAAAATGAAATGATGCTATTAGGGAGGCATGAGGAGGTTGTAGAACTGTAGGAACAGCACGGAAATGAACATCCTCAAAGGAGAGAGGGGAGGGCGGGACATGAGGAAGCACTCTCGTGGGCTTTGCAGCACGGCCTGTATTCTATTTTCTGACTTTGGTGGTCGTTTTTATGGGATGCATGACATCTCATCCAATATTACTTTTAAGTTGTATGATATTTGATTTGCCATATTTCTATATGTTTTGTATTTCTCAATAAAACAAAAAAGGGGACAGGATATTCTGTCTGTATCTTGTAATATGGATAACCACTAAGAAGATGACAATGTACAAGGTATTAACTATTGAAACTGTCCTATTGCTATTTGTTTCTCAATAAAATAAAAAAATTTTAAAAAAGGAAAGAAAGAAGGGAGAAAGGAAGGGAAAAAAAATTTAAAAATCTGGTCTTACATGACCTGAATACTGACAGTCTCCAAGTCAGTCGAGTACTGCTCAGGAGTTCTATGGGGCTTAAGACA
>PVKA01008548.1:0-72500 GCA_004027165.1 Ctenomys sociabilis
CACATACACACGTATACACACACACACACAGATGTTAATGTAGAGTTTTTTTTAGTGTAGAGTTTTTTTTAAACTAATACCTCAGCATTCAGGTCTAATTCCAGGGTTGGCACTGTGCAGCCACCGCATGGGCTTGGGGTGGCAGTGCGGCCCGTGGCCTCCGCAAGGTGCACCATCAGTGCTCTCCATCCATCCTAGCAGCCTCGGCATATGGACTTGATTTTTTTTTTTCCTTAAGAAGTAGAAACTTTTCACCAATTTATCGATTTTCTTTTTTGTATTTAGTACAGGGTCTACAGGGTCTTACTATGTAGATTATACTCATAGTGATCCTCCTAGTTACAGCCTCCCAAAGCTGGGATTACCAGCATTACCACTACACCCAGTCTCAATCACTGACTCGGTGTGCTCTAGGGTTGGGAGTGGCACGGCAGGCCCGGAAATTGAACTCCCAGCCCCTGCATCTGCCTAAGCAGGTGCTTTAATCTGCTGAGCTATTTGGCCAGCCCTTCACCATTTTATTGACAGGAAATACCTTACAACTTCTTTTTTGGCATCTATGACTTGCCAGCATCAGTTCTTTTGAGCTTTGGGACCCATATTACACATGATAAGGTTTACTTGGACACAAGTACTCCTTTACCTCAATGATCAACCCAATGACTGAAGTAAGTACTCAAATGACTAAGGAATGGGCAGCACATATGGTGCGGATACGCTGGGCAAGAAGGCGATTCTCATTCTGGAAAGGGGAAGCAGCACGGTACAAAATTCTATCATGTTGCTTAGATTGGTGTCAAATCTAAAATTTATGATCTATTTAATCCTGGGATTTTTTCATTTACTAATCCCAGATGGAGGTTAACTGTAAGTAGCTCAAGTGATGAAAAATAAAACTGGATGGAGAATACTACTGTGCAGACCTAATTTCATTGTCCTAATTCTACTTTCCTTTTACTCTTGAGTTCACGAGTATAGTCTACTCTATGAGGAAAGGCTTCTTAAAGGAGTTGTAAGTGATTAAGAGAGTGAAAGATGCTAACATAAAGGACCCCAGGAGACATTAGTGCCTTACAGATGGCACGAGACAGTGGTGGCAAACTTGTGGCATGTGTGGCATTGTGTTTTTCTTTTAAGACAAAAGGTACTAATGTAGAGTTGCTTTATGCAAACTAAAATCTCAGTATTTAGGCTTAATTGCAGTGTTGGCACTTAGTGGTACCTAAGTGGGCTTGTGGCTGCAATTTCAGACTCTGTCTCTAAAAGGTTCAACATCATTGCTATAAGGAAAAAAGCCTGCCACACATTTCCATATTATGATGGGAGAAAAATGTGTAACTCCTTGGTGTTGGCACTAATACAGCTTTACAGGGTATCATACTTTCTGACTTGAAGCAAAGCATTTTGTTTTTCACATTTTGAATGATATTTATGAAATGGACAAATATATCCATAGTGAGAAGCCTACTGCTTTCCTAATTAAAGGCCTAGGTGTACATGTCAAGATTTTCTTTTTTCTTTCTTTATTTTTAGTGTATTTAGTACAGGGACTACAGGGTCTCACTGCACAGATTGGACTTGTAGTGATCCTCCTATTTTCAGCCTCCCAGTGCTGGGATTACAGGTGTGCGCCACCACACCCAGTCTCAGTTACCATCTCAATGTGCCCTGAGGGTGGGGTCAACACGGCACACCAGGGATCCAACCCTGGTCCCTGCTCCTATCTAAGCACCACTGAGCTATTTAGCCAGCCCTAAGATTTTTCTAAGATTATTCCTTATGCTGTTCTTGTCTCTCATTGTCTTTAAACTTCATTTCTGTCTTATTGCATTGGCTGAAACCGGAGCTAGGTGACAGGGAACAAGCAGTACATGAGGACGGGGGTGGCTGAGGCCCGCTCACACGTGTTTTCTTCGGGAGGTCACCTCTCCTGCCTCTCTGAGTCTGCTCTCCATTCACCGGGCATGTGATTAGAGGACTCCAGACTCGTGTCCAGGTCCAGCCTCTAAGTTTTGTTGAAAATCATTTGGGATAAGAGAGACCCTAGGAGAGTTTACTTTAAAAAGTATTGAGACTGCTGTACATTTCCTCAGACATCAAGGGGCTTTGGATGTTCACAGGGAAAACCTTGCAGGTCAGGACGGTCGGCTTACTCTCCTAAGCCCCCTGTTCTGCCCAGCAGGGAGCCTGCACTTAGCAAACATAATGTCTATTGAGACTTGGATGAAAGAACAACTTTCTCTTTAAAAGAAGACACCTTTCTACAAAGAGAAATTGTTCAATGTCACTTGGAGAGGCCAGCCATTGGGAACAACTCTCATATTAGAGCGTGGCTGTAAAGACAATGTGCAGTGACAGTAGGTTGGCCTGGGACACTAAGTTGCCTGGCCTCAGGCACCATATCTTATGCATGTTTTTGCCTATTTCTGGTACCTGGCATGAGGCTTGGCAAAGGGTAGGTTCTTAGTCTCCATTCAGTGGAATCCAGTCAATTGTACAGAAGCCGTTATTTTTCATTCATCTTTTCCATTTATCCATTCATTGTCGTCAGTGTGTAAAACAGAACAGAACAGAACAGAACCAAACAGAGCAGAACAGAACCAGTCCTAAACTTCTGTTGCACTTGTCAAAATCTATAGGTAGATTTAGGTGTGTCCTGCCCAACAACAGTTGGGCAGGATCTTTCTGTATTCTTACCACTGGGAAAAAAGGAGGCAAAAATGAAAAAAACAAAAACAAAAACAAATAATCCTACCTCTAAGCCATCTCCTGAGAGCCACTGCAAGCTCAGATTGCTATGCACACGAGTAAGGATGGAGCATAGAGGAGGAGGGGATTTCAGTTCAATTTGCTGCTTCATTTCTGTCAGCAATGGGAATCGGTGTCCTTGGCCCTCATGTGCTTAGGATCCAGGTCCCTATGCTGCATGATGGGGGGATTCTCTTGATGACATCCCAGGAAGGTCCAGGATATAAGCTCCTGTCACAGAGTCTTCAAGGCTTTTATTCCATGAATTGATAAACAATGGATTGGTGAGAAGCAGTGGGCAGAGATGAACAAAGACACCAATAGCTTTCTAAAAGGTCACGTTCTCATGATCCTCCTGCTCTACTCCACCTGTCCCTTTCCACAAACCTCATCCCTGTTAAGTGTAGCATGTGACAGGTTATCCACACCAGGAGCCTCTGGATTTCATGCCTGCCCTATGTGGGGTGAGTCTTAGGACCCAGGATTCTCCATCTTGGAAATACTTCTCACTTCCTTTCCCTCTTTCCCTAGAGTTCACAAAATAACTCTCCTCTGTCCTTCCTGGCCTGCCTCTCACCGCCTTGCTCTTCAGCTCGGGGTCTGTGCCATGCTTTTTCATGCCTTCCGCTTCTTGCATGTTGTCTGACTATGTGCAAGGCCCTTCTCCTTCCCTGTTCGAGGAGCTCACCCTGCTCTCCTCAGAGCTCATCTCTGGTGAGAGCCTTCAGCCCTTCTGCCCCTGCAGAACCTCAGCCTCCAGGTTCCCTTTCCACCCCAGTGCCAGGAATTGTTGCAATGCAATTATTTGCAAATGAGTCTCTGTTGTGAACTAAAGTGGGAGCTCCTGATGGCTGAATCTATGGCTCTCTATTTGTGTCCCCCCAGAGTCAATGGGGGTTTTGAGCATTGAAAATAATCAATAAATTAGTCAGTCAATACAATCAATGGATAAGTGATTTGGTGATTGATGGTACTGGGAGATAAATATTAAAGTAGAGAAACTAGGGCTGAGACAGAGAAGGTGTCTATTCTTCAATGAACTATACATAATTTTTATAGTAAAACAAAGAGACAAAGAAATACCAAACCTGTTGGTTGCTAGGATCAGGGTGGAAAGTGAGGAAGGACAAGCCTGTGCTCTTTTGCATCTTTGCCTGCGGTCTCCCCCCTCCTCACAAGGCTCCTAATGCAGGGCAAGAAAGGCAAAGTAAAACTTCTTCCTTATTGCCCTGGGAGATGCTCGGTTTTCTTTGTTTTTCCACAATCCTTTGCCATTTGGAGGACGCTCGTTAATCTGCAAAGCAGGCCCCCTTTCCAGGCCATTAGTGCCAGGACGATGCGAAATAGCAGCCAGCCTGGGCCATTAGTGCCATGGTCATTTAAAGCACCAGCCCGTTCAGGTTATTAGCAAGCCAGGGCAATTGAGTGAACAACCTGTCCAGGCAATTAATGCCAAGCTAATTTAAAGTGCCACACCATTCGCAGGCCTGTCAATTAGCAAGGTGTCTCCCATTGTATGAATGGGGCGCCTGACTCCTTGGGCACAATCGGGGTCCTTCCCCAGGGGCAGGGAGGAGTCTGACCTTTGTACAGCTCTCCTGCTTGGTTCTCCAGGCTTGGGGCGGGTTTCTGGACATCAAGCCTAAGCGTGGATGGGGAGCCACAAATCTTACAGACGCAGGCTGCGGTGCCCAGGGCATCTTGAACAGCACTGGGCTACCGTAAGATCCTTCCCCGAAGCATCAGAGCACATATTGTAATGCAGATTGCACACCCCTTAGAGAGTCGGGGCACCATTCGCCAGTGTCTGCGGTGGTCCCAGAGAGTGCCAGAGTGTGCCAGCTGCCTGGGTATCACATAGACCAGCCACACTCTTGGCACGCTGGAGGGGGTTGGGTGCCATCTCCCGTTTTCTGCAAAATCCAGCCTAGAAGCACAGATGAGCTCTGTGTTCTGGGGCGTTCCTGAAGAGATTAGCGCTGCTGTCTGTCACACACATCATGACCCAGGAGGAGCCGCTGGCTCTGTGCACCTCTCTGCCTGCCCTTCACCTGCCTCTGAGTGGGGCTTTCAGGGGGTTCGCCACACTGGTTCCCAGAAACATGGCCTTTGTAGGTCGTCTAAAGAATGTGGGGTCAGGACCCATAAACTGCAGTGTGGAAGAGGGCTTCTCACTCAGTGGAAGGTACAGAGCATCAATCATTTTTATGAGGTGCTTTGACCTTGCGGGAGAGCCAGAACAACTTCCCAGCCCCTAAAACATTCTTAAGTTACTTATTATCATTCTGATAATTATTCAGCGTATACAAAGCTCTTTTGCTGAAATACATCCTGTACTATCTTTTATTAGTTACTATGATTAATCATTCTCATTGAGCAATGGAGTTTAATCCATTAATTTAAAAACCTTTGTTAAACACATGTTCCGGCAATGCGTTAGGAACCCCGCAATGGAGTTAAATAGGAAAGGCCTCTGCTGCCAGGAGTTTACAATCTTATTAGATTTCTCTATCAAATCCTTTGTGGCACTAGTCAGCAGCACAATAAATCCCACAGATTTTAGAAGAAAGGTGCCCAAAAGGGACATCAGAATTCAGGAAAGAATGACAAGAATTTAAGTTGGGGGATTAAGACAGAGAATAAGCTGGAGAATGATTCTGTGATGGTTTGAAATATGGTTTAAAGCAAACTGAGGTTTCAGAAAGCCTGGGTTTTGGGGCTCTTGTCTGGCAGCTGCACCTGTTCAGTGAAGAAACTGAGGCAGACAGAAATAAGCTTGTTTTAAGTAGTGCTTTCTGTGTACTCAAGAGAGGGTGTACAAGTCCCAACTAGTCCTATGTGGTTAGATACCTGGTATGATTTGTTCCTGAATAACGAGAACTAAGTTCCATCAGTTTATTATGAAGATAAATGAGTCCAAGACGATTTGGTTCTCACAATGTCTTATCTACTCGTTGCTGTTTGCTAAAGTCTTTCATGATCAAGACCAAGTGCTGGGGATGTGGCTTAGTGGCATGGCACCTGCTTGGCAAACACATGCTCCTGAGCTTCATTCCCAGAAAAATCCAAAACAGACAAAGTACGCTATTCCTCCATTACCGCTTCTTAAATTGTCTTCCGGAATCTCCATTATTTTGTAATTTGGCTATTTCTATCTTGCCTTGCATCTTAGAGGTGTGTTAAGTAAACACGAGAAGGTGTTCCTATTGTTTGTCTGTGAACTATCAAATCCTCAAAGAGCCAGTATTTGCAACCACTTACGTTGCTTGAACTGACCCTTTTAGCCAGAAATACAAAATCTTTGTCAAAATGCTCCTATGTCTTCTCTTTAGGTCTTATGATCTATAACTGTAGTTATTTATAAATATTGTTCCACTTTTAGTTATAACTGTTAGAAGAGCTATGTTAGGTATTTTTCTGTTTCTTATGATCTCACAGCATCCCTAGCAGTTTGTTTTCCATCTATGAGCTATTAAAGAAGTGTTTTTTTTAAATATTATTGAAACTTATCTCTGGAAATTGTATATGAAATGCACTAAATTCAATAGAGAAAAATAAGAAGTGGCTTTATTTTCCCTCAACCCTTATTGCCTAATATCTTTTAAAAAATATCCCTTCACTGCATCTTACTTACTAAGTTCTCCAAGAGATTCAACATCTTCAGAGTTACTGTCATTTATAGAAAAACTCCCATTTTGGTAGTTAAAATGCACACTGTTATTAAGCCCTGTTTAGTCATATTTAAAATTTCAATCTCGTACCCACTTATTAACTTCTTTTTCCTCTGTGCACAAGCCTAAACCATGGTTGGGGGATTTGCAGTGGGCTTGGAGGACGTTAGCCCATGTTCTATAAAAATCTATAACCCTATGCAAAGACAAGAGGCATCTTATGTCTATGTAATATAAGGCATTCGGGCCTACTAATTTCATGTTGTTGAAACCCAAGATTAAGTTTTAGTTTAAATTACTTTTAACTGTTGAATTCTTTATGCCCTTGTAAGGCTCTAAGAACTAATGCAACCTTTAAGACCTTAACTGACCAGGCACCAAATCCAAATATTATTACAGCACAGAGTACAAGTATCCTTTGAAGCAAAAAGGCTAATAAAAATTTGCTTTGCGTTCTGAATTTAGAATTAGCATCTGACAATCCCCTTGGAATTATAACTCTTGCATTGTTACACACTAAATAGCTACACTTGTCTTGTTAATAAAATCATAGTAATTGAATAGCATTTTCATTAAGACAGGAGTGTGGTTCATTTTGAAGACAGATGAAAAAATAACCTGGAGAGTCCATAGGAATTCTGCTTTTCCTTTCTGGCTGCACAGAACCCATATTAATGGGAAATTGTTTTGAACAAACACAGCATCAAGTCACATTTTGTTGTCCCCCTAGGGTCAGCACAAAGTGAGTCTCTGCCTTGGGGGCTATCGGGTGTTCTTCATTTTCTAGGCTGCCTCATTAGCTGTCAAAGCAGCTGCACATGTCTACATTAGCGACCCACTTAACATTCCCCAAGTATGCAGAGCTGTATCCAGTCTAACGGTGTCCTGGAGGAGACGTGGTGGGGACAGTTTTGCTGAGGATGATCTCTCCACATCAGAAAACGGACACATCACAGCAGCCAAGTAACAGCTGATGAAAGATCCTTGTGACCTACTCAGTCCTGATGTTGAATCTTGTACGTAGGCCTGGGTGGAATGGGTTCTTCCATTCTGAAAAAGCCCAGAATGAGCTTACTGTTCTGGGACGTGGCCATCGAGTATAGGCCCAGCCATGGGTGCTTCCTGAATCCCCTAGAACTCTGGGTGTGTCCTTCAGACAGTTGTATTTGCCAGACTGAGGTTTGGGGCCATATGGCAGGACTTAAGTGAAGGTAGTTGAGCATCTAGGCAAGCTATGTATCTCTGAGCCTCAAATGTTCCCTGTCCTGGCTCACAGGGAGGGTTGAGCACTATCGCTGAATCTAAGAGGTATTTGTACAGGTCTTTAGTTTAGAATAAACTGATCAGAGGAAGTTAGATTGTTGGCCAGTTTATACATCAAGAGAGACTAAAACACCATTTCAGGTCTTCAGCTATGCACTTCAGCCACTGGGACAGTGGCAACACTGGCTCATCAAGGCACCCAGAACAGTACCCTTGGGGGGACATTGCCCGCAAATGTAAGTTATAGTTCTTACCTTTCAGACCTCCAAGTCTGACTATTCTCTAACCATTTCCATGACCAATATTCATTTAGCATTAAAACTGTTGCTGAAAAAAACTAAGAAAGATGTATGGATTTGGTGTTGCTTTCCTTGCCTTCGTGGTGTGATACAAGGAGTTTTGGAGTTCTGGATTTGAGTTATGTTGCTATTCTAACAATGCCCATGATCTCTGGTAAATTAAATGGGACCCACTCTGAGCCTCAGTGGCCTCAGCTCCATCTTTTGGATTTGCAGAGAGCTCCGTGAGGGCCTGCAATGTGAGCTAACTGGCTTAGTATGTGGCATGTAGTGGATGTGCTATGGGACACATTCTCCTGGACACTGGCTCTTGGATGCTGAGCCTGGCTTGAAGATGCATGCCAAGCTGTGCCTGCCCCTGGAGGATGTCCCCAGAGGTAGGCAGGGTGGGCTGAAGGAAGAGCTGATCTGTAACAGAGGAAGCAGTGCCTTGTGGCTGTTTGTTCATTCAAAGAGGGACATCCAGAGCCAAGAGGACTTTGCCCTTTGTTCCCTTGCATGGAATTCCTGTCTCCAGGGATAAATGTAACCCTGACCAAGGAGCTTCTGTCAGCTGATGGCCTGGGGAGAGACAGCTGTGAGCCACAGGCAGGCAATGCTCTATCTGCCCAAAGGTGGACCCTGAGCAGAACATCAGTATCCACACCAGACACCCAAGTCCTGCGAGTGCCTCCTCTGTTCTGCTCAAGTCAGCACGTCTGGAGTTCAGTGGAGGAATGAGACATGAATTTAACCATGGCTGAGCACCAATGGCATGTGTATAGAAGCTCAGACACAATGGTATGAAATCCAGACACCAAGGTGGGCTTTAGCTGGGGCCACTCACAGAAAGCATAAGAGATTCCCTTTAAGCTTAGGAAATAGCGTAAGAAAATACCTGACTTCAGAAGAGAGGGAGCTATGGAAGGGCTGGGGGGTCCTGGAGCAGGTCTTGGTACTGTGTGTCTGAGGGGCCCCTCATTAGAATCCTTGGTTGTACTCCTGACAAGTGAAGGCTCCCAGATCTACTAGGTCCTACGGCATCTGAACTGGGCCCAGTAGATGGTTCTGATGCATGCTGAAAGTTGGGGAAACTCTGCTTAGGAACTTCAACCCATTTTAGTCTTACCCGTTCTTACAGCTCAGGCCAAGTCTTGTCTCATTAGTTTTCAAGGCACTGTTAACAATCAAGATGCTGTACTCAGACAGCAACACACGAGACTCTCTGTCATCAGGGGCTCACGCTCTAATGGGAGGGCAGGAATGTAAACAAATCATGTGGAGTGAGGATTGACAAGCGCTGTTCCAGGGAGGGTGGCTTTGGAGACAAGCAGATCCGAATTATAATTTACCAGCTTATGAGCAGTGTGGTTTGGACAAGTTCCAGAACAAAAGTGGGGGATTAGTTTTGGTGAATAGAAGCATCTCCTATTTCTCTCGGGTGGAGGAAAAAGTATTTCTAAATTGTTGTAGCCTGGCTTGCAAGCACTAAAATGGGAATGTGGAAGCTTTTGAAGACCAAACTGCAAGGCCCAGAGACCCCCTTCCCACCCAAGAGGGCCCTTAGTTCCCGAGTCCTTGTCGAAGCACTCTGTGATGCCGTGGGAATGACAAGTGTGCTGCAGGCCACTGACTCCCGTGGGGCTGCATGGTCGGCTTTGTGCTCCTCTCATCCTGCTCGCCCTGAAGGGGTTGAAGGCCACTGGGCCACTCACCAGGCTCATAGCTGCCGTGGGCAGCATGGGCTGTTCTAGAATTGTGGGCATCTGGGCAGCCAGCACGTCCACGCATGGAGAGAGGATGGCCTGGTCTTGTCTCTGGGATCTTTGGTCACCCAAACCAGCTGCTACATACGTTTAGAATCTGAGACACCCGTGAACAGTCTGATATTTACTTTGGCCACAAATCTGAAAGACTCTCAAAACCACAGTCCTGTAGCTTTGAGTTCTCACGTCTCTAAGCACAGAGATTGAATCCCAGCCTAAGGCCCAATGAGGAATGGAGATTTGACACTGTTCTCATATTCTTTCAGCTAAAATGAGCTTCTGGAAGCAATGGTCTCCTCTCTGAGTTCAAGTTCCAGTTCTACAGGGCAAGTTTCCTGTTATGTTTCCAGTCTGGGATTCATGATATCACCTTTAGTAGCTGCCTCTCTCATTCTACAAATGCTCAAAGGGTAGGCTGACCACTCACTCTGGCCTGGCCTGCCACTGGTAAATATGATAGCTGTACCACCATTTCTTTGGTCAATATTGATGCCTAAAGAAGAAATTCTTATAGAAGAAAGCCCAAAATGTCTTCAGATAATAGGGTGCTCTTGATCCTTCTTTTGTAATATTCCACAAGGCTTACTGAAAAAAAGTATGAAGCTATTTGCATAATACAGTAAGATTCTACTGTTAAATAGTTTCCATGGATCCCCTCTCTATAATCTTCCTTTTGGCTTCTCTCTGTTTATATATTCACAGTGTGAACAAAGCACATAGTGCATGTATGCTGTAAGAATTTATTATAGTACAAGACATACTGTTACTTTCACTCCAAACATCCTCCTTTTCCCAGACACACTCATCCTATCATTCCTGCTGCTTTCTCAAACAGTCCAGGAAGTCCTCTTCTGTCAGTGTCTTTAGGTGCACTGCTCTGGCCGCCTTAATGTCCTGAATTAATCCACAGTGTTGACATTTCATGATCATTTTGACCTTGAGAGATAGCCAAAAGTTTCACAGATAGAGACCTGGTGAATTATGTTTTCATTTGACAGAAATTGCCATGAATGTTTGATAAATTAGTGACAAAGAACATGATGACTGTTTAAATAAAAAATGTATTATAGTAAAAAATGCATTGCCATTAATCTGCCTTAAGATATTCAAAATCCTCCTCCATACTTTGAACACACTAAGCCCATCATTTTTGGAAATTCAATACATTACTGTAATGTAGTTTTAAAAATTTAAATACTGCTTTTTTATCTATCTGTCTGTCTGTCTGTCTGTCTGTCTGTCTATCTATCTATCTATCTATCTATATTTATCTATCTATATATATCTATCTAATCTATCCCTCTTATAATCCTGTACTTGTTTGTATCATTGTTGTATTAATGCCCATTTCCACTGCCAACAGTATTCTCTAAGATCTCAAGAATTGTACCTTTCTTTCTACTCCATTCTGTTTGGCATGTTCCTGGAATCATAGGTGTTTATAAAATTATGCTGAATGGGCAAGCGATCTGTGCATGTCCTTACCTGGTCCTGGTTACTTGTTATTCCCATCATCTTAGTCCTTATTTACTCTGCCTTTTATTAAAAAAATGTTGAAATTTTAAATACGCTTTGAGACATTAACTTACATAATTAAAAATCTATGAGTCTGGAGAGCATAGTCCAGCACGTTGTGTAGCATGTACACATACTTGTGCAGTCATCTCCACTGGCTGTTTCCAGAACATTTCCACCATCCCCCAAAGAAACCTTATACTTCGGCAGTCACTGACTCCTGCCCCTGCTACTGGCAACCACCAGCTAATTTCTGTTCCTATGCAATTGGCTATTTTGCACATTACAACTAAGTGCAATGATGTAATTTGTAGTCTTTTGTGTATGGCTTCTTTGAACTGGTGAAATGTTTTGCAAGTTTATCTGTATTGCAAGCATGTCTCAGGGCTCCATTTTTTTTTTTCTGGCTGTATAATGGTCCACTGTGTGGATATGCTGTATTGTGCTTATCCATCAATCAGTAGATAGACTTTGGTCTGTTTTCCTTTTTGGCCTTTATTTATTTATTTATTTTTTGGTGGAATGGGGGAATGAACGCAGGCATTTGCACTATCCAGGGAAGCACTTACTCCACTGAGCCATCTCCCTGGCCCTCTTTTTTGGCTTTAATGTGTAATGTTTACTATCAACAGACTATATAGTTCCTGGGTATATCCATCCCTAGGAGAAGAATTGCTGTGTCATTGCTCCATTTATTTTTAAGTGTCCTTCTGGTTCTGTTTTGGTCCAGTGTTTCTCTTCTTGTCTTCCTTTTGTTTGAACACTTTGTTTTCATTCTGATGCAGAGGCAAGAAGCTCAGCCATCAGTTGTTTGTGCCTTGCTGCATGAAGAGGACAGCTGGCTGAAAATTTGCCACACAGTCTTGTTGAATGTTGGGAGTTTGCCCTCCATGGGCAACCACTGATTTCTTATTCACCAAGCCTATTCCTGGGTACTCAGAACAGCACAGACAGGGCTGGGGATACTTAGTCCCTGCTGCTCATTGCTGTCTCATTTGCTACTTCACATCTCCACAGAACCACCACAAGTGAGCCACAGTTCCTCAGTGGGTCACTCAGTGAAAAGCCCCTGGCCCAGCCTAGATCCCCAGGACAGGGCTGGAGATACTTGCCTTTGCACCACAAAGAAGTGATCTGGAGCCATGGTTTCTTTCACATGAGCTGGATCACAGGGAAGTCAGAGGAGGGTTTGACAGGGTGTGTGGATAGTCAGAATTCTTAGCTATCAGCCAGTCTGGCACTGATGACCAGATAAAAAGCTCCAATCAAGGAGATTATGGAGCCACAGAGGAAAGTGATCAATGATGTTGGGTGTGCCTAAGGTGAGTCACATGGAGAGAAAACATTCTTTCAGGCTTTCACAGAGAACAGATTGGTCAAGCATTGGCCATGGTTCATCCACATGGCTGACACTGACAAAGAATCTACAGAGTGATATATGGGGTTTCAGGGTAAGTCCTGAGAGTATTTGACTGATCTTGGCAGATATAAAAGTTACATTTCTTGTTATATAGGTCTTGCTTTATCTTGGTCTTAACCATCCAACAGAAAAGTATGAAATCAAAGTATAAAAAATAAAGCCATATTAACATACTGAGCTGTACAAGGCTCAAATCAACAATTCTGACACTGCCAGTCTTATGGATAACCAACTACCATTATAGACTACTGGACTATATTGGATTACTCTGCTGAATTCATGAGTGGCAATGGAATACACATATCTGACAAAAGTAAACAGAAAGGGGGTATAAATGGACCATTTTGTAGTGGAAAAATATGTATCTGTATATACAAAATAGCCAAATATACAGCTACTTCCTCTTAGTTCAATGAGAAGAAGGTTTTGGACTAATAGTGTTTGGACAAGATATCATGTCTGAATCTTGCACTAAGAATAACTACTACAAAGACAACGATATGCAATGTATTAATTATTGTAACTGTACTACTAACCTGTTTTGAAACTATATCATTACTACTTCTTAATAAAATTATTAAAATATAAGAAATAGAGAGGAATTTTATATATGCAGTGGAGAACCTTGCCCATGTTTGATAGGGGCTCGAGTGCAAAGTCATAAAGATAGGTAAAAACCTTTGCTTGCCAGCTCCCTGGAAGGCACTTTTTAGGCATGGAGAGTCTTTCAGCTTGATGTCATCAGATACGTTATTAATTTCCAAGATGGCAGAATGGCACAAGTTAAATATAGAGAGCAGGTCTCTTTGAACATAGTGCCCATGACGGGGCTTCCGCCTTTGCAGCAGGCATCTCTGGTGAGATTTGATGGGAAGTGGGCTGGAATGGTTTCCAAAATCATCACCACGACTGGCGGAAGTGGGGGTATTCTGGCGTGAAGCTCTACAAGGAGGCAGTATGCCCTGAGGACAGAGCAGCTAGAAGCTGCAGCTTCAAAGACCCCATTAGAGGCAGGTAGTGAGGTGCAGGGTCTTTTATTTATTTTGGCACTGGCTCCACTATTGCATGGTCATAATTGCCATAGGTGCCTACTTTCCCCTCTTCATTTGATGGGAGATGTGCCTGATGACCTTCTTTAGCCTCTTTTTTTACGTATAACTATGAAAAGTCCAACATTAGTAGTTCCCTACTGAGATAAAAGTACATCTGGGGAGAGAGACATTATAGTTCATTGTCATCTTCTTGCATGTATATTTATGCCTCTGGCTAATATTGGCTTCCCAATAGCAGCTCTTGAAGATTTGATGGAATTTGACGGGACCAGCATAGAAGCAGAATGGTGAGATAGAGGAAAAGTTAACGTCACAGCAGAAACACATTCTCTCTAAAGTTTGCAGCTCTGAGGAGCAGAAGTTAGGTGCTGTGGAGGAGGCTCAAATGCTGTGGAAGGCAGACCCATGCTCACCTTCCTTCGGCATGGTATCGATTCTGGCCAGTGCTGTGGTCAATTCCCAGGCCCCACACATCACCCCCACTACAGTCAGGTGGTCTATGATGCACCCTGAGGTGAACACCGAGGCTGACTCTGAATCCTTCTTTCCTGACCTGGCTGCCCTCTGCCTGGGCAGAACCACGCACAGACATCAAATGACCCAGAGCTTCCACTTCATTTGCAGCCCTGAGTGAATTTCCAGCTTTCTTCTCCCCATTGGCAGTGTAACAGGAATCTCAGTCTGCACATAGAAGCTGCAGCAGATTCTTTATCAAAGTACCCAGCAGGCAGTCAGAATTATCATCTCCACACCCCTGTTTGTGCCTTCCATCAAACTCCAAGAGGAAATTGGGGAACATCATCAAGTTAAGCATCTTGAGATGAAGGAGTGCATCCTGCAGGGTGGGCAGGAGGCAGGTAGTGGCAGGTCCTTAGAGGCAAATGTTATTTCCTAGCTGTGAGCAGAAAGACATAGCTAGGGGAGAAGAGTCAGAGAGAGGCAATGCTGCTGGCTTTGGAGATGGAAGGAGAGGCCCAGGGAATGAAAAAAAAAAAAAAAAAAAAAAAAAAAAAGGAAAGGATTTGCTCCCAGAAAGGAACATAACTCATTTGACATCTTGATGTTAGCCCAGCCAGTGAGATCTGTATTAAATTTCAAACTTCAAGAACTGTAAAACTTGAGCTGCGTGAAGTACCTAGGTTCATGGTAGGGAGTTACAGCAACAGTAGAAAAAAGTTCCATTGGAAAGATGGGGATGAGTTTGTCTTCTCCCCCAGCTCCTCACCTCTGACCTCTTCAGTCTTTTAAAATAGAGATGGTCTTGCCTCTCTTTCCTCTAAACCCATCCCTATTTGGTCTCCATCACCTCACTCTATTCATCCACTGAAACATTTGTTCTCTGAACTTTGAGCCTTTCTTCAATGAATAATATTCGGTTCTGTGTCTCAAACACATATTTTGATGATATTATCTAACTTATTTGTATAGATGATAAGGCACCTGGGTTTCCCATATGGAAACTGAGGTCCCAAGTAAGGAAGTGCTGGAGGAGGATTCAGACCGAGGTCCACAGCCCACGTTCTTGGCCTCTGTTCCAAGTGGGGTATGAACATGTTCTAGGGAGAGAGAGGTTCCTGGGTCTGCAGTCTGACTCTAGGTTTTTAGCTTCCTGGCTGCTGTCTGTGAAGGCCCACTCCACCTTCAGGGTTCTCAGCTGCAGACTCTGCTTGGCTGTCTCCTATGGCTTACTTGCAGTTTTTGTTTGTACAGTAACTTTATCTGGCCTTCCTTTGCCCTGGCCATCACCCATTACTCACCTGACCTACAAGACAGAGTACTTTCTGAAGTATCGGTCTCCAGCATCCAGCCTTCTTTCTCTGGCTCCCTCCTTCTTCTGTTCCTTGTTCTGCTCTTCCTGGATGACTTTCATCTCTTCCTGGCTCTGCCAGATGTACATAAGAGTCACCTTTCTCACCCCAAGTGAGTAATCAGAGCCCAGGCCGAAGATAGAGTGGAATGGCCAGGGACTGGCGTCACAACTTTCCGAGGTGATGTTTTGTGCTTGCCACGCTAGATAACCACTGCTTAGAAATAATCTGGACCCATGGTGGATTCCTTCATATCCCTACTTCCATCTTTTTCTAATCCCTTATTCTTTCGTTTGTTTGTCAGCTTTCTATTACTATAACAGCCGAAGAAAACAATTTAAAAGAAGCCGAGTTTCATTCTGGCTGACTGTTTCAAAGTTTCCAGTTCATGGCTGCTTGGCTTCATCGCTTTTAGCCCTGTAGCAAGGCAGTACCTCAAGGCTGGAGTACGTGGCAGATGAAACTGGTCAGCTGACAGCATCCAGGAAGTAAAACAGAGAGAGGGGAGAAGGCTGCAGGTCCGCTATGCCCTTCAAGCACATGTCTCCCATGACTCAATTTTCCTCCAGGAGGCCTGGCCTCCCACAGTTTGTGCCGCCTCCTAGTAGAAGCACAGTCTGGCACAGGGAACTTTGTGGGGCATCTGGGGTACAAACTGTAGTAGGGCTGTACACTAAAATTGCTGTGCCAAACAGGTGAATGCAGCAATCTACACTGACCACTGTTTTGACTAAATTTTAATAAATTAATATATGAACATTAAACTTAGAGAAGAAGCTTTGATGAGATTAGGCATGTTCAGGGTGGTATTGCCATAGTGAGAAGAAGAACTGAGTTGCAATGGATAGAAACCCCCATCAGACAGCATAAGAAAAGAATGCTGCAGAGATCAACTAAAGCTCAGAGAGGTCTGTAAGTAGGTTGGCGCAGCAGGGGAAGCCGAGCTCCTCTGACTTCGTCATCATTTGTACTGCCCCTCCTGTGGCTCCTCTGCTCTCCTTTCTTGTTCTACCCTCACCACACTCTCTGTCCTCTTAGCGTATGAATAGCAGCATCAATAACTCCTCAATGTACAGAGGGAGGCATGACAGAGTGGCGTAAGAGCTTGCAGGTTCAATTTGAGCTCCTGTGGGAGGGTGTTGCGGTATAAATAGGAAATATCCCCCAGAGGCTTGAGGCCTTGATCCCTGAACAGCAACATGCAGAGGTGAAGCCTAGAGAGGCAACTGGTGCACAAGGCGCTATGCTCCTCAACAGCAGTCCGTCGATGAGCTTAAGGCCAATAGGTGGCTTGGAGGAGACCCACCAGGAGGGAGTAGGTCCTGGAGCGCCTGCCTTTGGGGGCTACGTTGTGCTCCATGTCCTCTCTCTTCCTCTGGCTTTTCCTCTCTCACTCCCTCCTGGTTGTCATGAGATAAGATGCTTCCTTCTTCATGATGCTCATTGTTGGAGTCAGCAAACCATGGAGTGGAACTTCTGAGACCCTGAGCCTGAGCCCAAAGCAATCTCTCCTCGACGTATGTTGGGTACGTCAGGTATTTTGTCCTGTCGGTAGAAAGTTGACAAATAGGGCTGCATGCCCTTACTCTAGGCCTGATGAACTGTGGCCCCTGAGGGTGCAGCCATGAGACATAACTATGACTGCTCCCCATGGAGGTCACACCCCAGTGGGAATGGGAAGCACAGTCTCCAGAAATCAAAAATCAGAGCCCAGGGGCTTGCCCTGCAGGGAGACTGGACATGTCTGAGGGATTCACTCAAAAATCAGGAGGGTTATCACTGCAAACAGTGCTCCTGAGGCCCTGTGAATGAGTTCTAAAGTCCTCTTACATGGGCCATTGCTTGGCCACCTGTACTGACTCAGAACCTCTGTACAACTTTCCCAGCAGAACTTGCTTCGCAGAAAGCACTCCTCTCGGCTCCTTCTGGCCAGGAAACCACCTGTACCCTTGAGTTTCACTTCCTCTTCTCCCTGGTCTGCCATTCTGCCTCTCTGCTGCACACTTGTCAGCTTGCTTTGTTTTTGTGTGGGGGGGGTGGACCCAGGGTCTGTGCGTGCTGGGTGAGTGCCCTGCCCGAGAGCTGTCCCCGCCTCTCCTCTGCTTGTTCTAGATGGACTCTTCCAGTCCATCTAGAGGTCACCACATGGGAGCCTCTCTTGTGCATGTGGTGGCCGTCTGTCTTTCCCTTGCACAGCCAGACTTCTGCATGCAGATGTTGAGTTCCTATTCAACACTCAGTGGAGTTTCCACCTGCCGCACCCCCCAGCAGCTGCGATGCCCTGAGTTCCTCCTGGACAGGTCACCAGTGACCTCCTAATTGCCATCTGGACTTCCTCTAAGATGCCTCTGTACCGCATCTGGCACAATCTTTTAAATGTGGCTGAAATAATTTAGTCTTCTCCTTGTGGCCATGTCAGGCCTACCCCAACCTACTTCACAAATGCCCTTGATAGCTTTGCTGCCTTTTGTTTTATGCACCTCTTCCTGCAGCTTTTAAAGTCATTTTGGCAAACATGTGATCAAATCATTCTCCTACATGACATCCTTCCACTGATCTCTATCACAACGCAGGTTCAAACTGCTCAGCATAGTGCATATGGCCTCTTCCACCATGTGCCTCTCCCCCCTACCTCTGTGTCCTTTCCCATGGCCCGAGCCATGTTCCTATTCCAGCCACCACCTGCGCTAGTGTATGACTCTGCCTTTACATCTCAGCTCAGAGAACCTTTTGGGTGCGGTGTTAATGACCAGTCCTGGTAGAGTTCTTGCCCTCCTGTTCTTCGCTCTCACTCCCCCAGATTTCTCCTCACTGGATTTTGCACATAGCATATTGACTATTTCCTTATACATCCATCAGCTTTTCCCACGAGACTGTAGGCTCCTCATGGACAAAGGAAGGGGTTTAATCATGCTTAGTCAACAGCTATGTAGAAAAAAAATCGATAATTGGGAGAAGGCATCAGTGGAGTCTGGACTGGAAAGAGGCACTACATTCCCTGACATGAAAGACTGTGCTCCTAAGCCACAGATAACCTGCCTGCAGGACTTGATCCTCCTTTTGATATTAGCCTGCTTGCTTCTGTTATGTGTTCCCCGATTCATGAAGACAGTTCCTCCTTCATCCTTGCATCTTACAGAGCTTGGACCAAGCAAGGTATTACTCAGCTGCTTCTGGCTTCACCCTCTTTGCTCTTCTCCTTAAAATCCAATTTTGAAAAGCAAGATGAGTTCAGCCACTGAAAGATCTTCATTGATTTTTGTTGCCTTCCTTACTTATTAATAGCACCACTTTCTCCTTGATACTTCTCCCTCTGATGTATTTGTAAAAGCTTTGCTCCTTACTTTTAACCTGATGCATTAGATAAGCCCAGGCTCTGCGCTTCCTCTCTTCTTTCCTCTTTGCAGATTCTGGTTGGGATTCCTCTGTTTCCTACCCTAAACTCCCACATCCAGCAACATTTCAAATGATCTTAAATCTTTATGTGGATCCTGGAAGAAATCAAACTGCTCACTTCTTATCCTTTGAACTTTGTTCTTTTAAAAATTAACAAAACTCACTTTGCAATTTGACTTTGGTTTTTGCTTGGCATAGCGGTTAAGAGCATGACCTTGGTTGAAGAGAGGGTGGGGGAATGGAGTTTGAAGAAAGAATCAAGTTGTACCATATATAGGTACAAATTCCCTATAATGAGTATGACCATTATGTGTACTCAGTGTACCAGTAAACTTAATTTAATTAAACAAAAAAGGTCATGACCTTGGAACCAAACTTCTGGGATTAAAAGCTCAGGTCTACCACTCAGGGACTGAGTGACTTTTTTCAAAGTTTTGAAACTCTTGGTACCTTTGTTTCCTCTTTTGCAAAGATGGACTTAACAGCATCCACCTCCTGGAGCTGTGATGATGATTAATGTCATCGAGAGCTGTCACCTGCTGAGCAGTGTGCCTGGCAGGGAGCATTTCTGCACGGGTGTCTATTCTCCCTGCTGTTCTACCTTCACTGCCAAACCCCGACCCCCACTCCCCCTTCCAGTGTGTGGTGTGCTCTGGGGGCTTTGTCCCTAGCATTAGGGGGTGTGCTCCCCGGGTGTTCTAGTTTGTGTCTGGATGTTTCCCCAGGCCTCATAGTCAAAAGGGATGGTGTTTTTAGAGGCAGCTGAATCTAGAGTTTGTGATTGATTCATTGTCAAGTGCTGGGAATGGGGTGTGAGCGCTACATCTGCACTAAGGTGCGCAGTCTGCATGCAGCATAACAGAGAGAAAGAAGCTTGCTCCTCCTCCTTTTTGCTTCTGGTGCTTTGGTAGCCTTCTGCCACCATGAATTGTCACCCCTCTACCATGCCTCCCTACTTTGGAGCTGATTATGGGCTGAAATCTCTACAACCTGTGAGCTAATAAACCTTTCCGCCTTTAACTTTGGGTGTCAGTTATTTTGTCTCAGTAATGAGAAAAAAGTAACAAAGACAGCTGGATAGAACATTTTCCTAGGTCCTAGATATAAAATGACCAGAGAATGAACGTGAGGAAAGTCAAAAGCCAGACACTGGGGATTATAATAGCCTCAGTTCTTAGGCAAGAGCCTAGCATGCAGTAGGTGCCCTACAAATAGCTCCAGAGTAAGTAAGTGAACCTAAACACTACTTTTATGCACAAACTCAGTTCAATATGATCATATTCTGTCTCTGTTGCTGTAAGATTTTCCTGGTGTCTGGTTTGAAATTTAAGAATGTAGTTTCCATTGTTCTATGAAACAATGGAATTTAGTTAAATGTAACACAAAAGTGGAATTGGATTTTGATAAGCTCACAGAAGGAAGAGAAAAACCATATGATTTTCAAACTACTACTATGTAATTTACTGTGAAGTGAAAAGGGTATGCTACTCTGTAGCATTTTTATAGGTATTATGGCTTTATTTCTCTATTTAATAAAAGGAAATGCCACCTTAATGCTGGTTCAAGGTGGAGCACCAAAAAAGTTCAAAACTGAGACTCAGTGAGAGAAATTTAATCCTGCCTATCCGCTCTCAAACATAACTCCAGGGAATTTCCTGTTCTTATTTTTACTGATTATAACACATTTTAGTTTGTTCTTGATGTAGCTTTCCTTTCTCTCTTTTTTAAAAGAGACACAGTAATCATAGAAACTGTTTCACACGTGTCCTAACAGAGCAGATCTCAGCAGAAAGCTGTAGCGGTCCTCACGATGCCAAGCGTAGCCTGCTGCGGAGACTCATCTCTGTTGCTAGGACAACTCAATTTCTTCCCAGCCAACTTCTGCCCTTTCTTCCAGGGTGTCTTTGTGCCAACGTCTTGTCTACATTTGAAGCTTACAGTACCAGCATAGCCTACTATCCTCAGTCTCGACCAGAACCCTCTCCAATTGCCAAACTACCTTCGGGATCTCCACTCATGACCTAGTCACTGGGAAGTGTGATCTGGGGTCATTTTTCACCCATTTTTCTTCAAAGCACCTCCTACCCAGGGTTAAAGGCCTCCAGTCTTTGTAGGAGTAGTGGAACCCTCAGGTGCCCCTAGTTTTCCTGGGGTGTTAGGCAGAAAGGCATTGTGTCAGGGTCTCAATCCCTGCTCACAGGGATGAAGTGGTGCAACTTCATCTCCTGGAATTCATTTATTGGAACTTTAATTCCTCGAGGCAGCAGTGCTGGGAGATGGGGATGAGTGGTGGGGGTGTGTCTGCCTCTCCGGATGGAGCTTTCGTGAGTGGCTTAGTACCTCTCTCCCTGAATGAATTCTGCTCTCATGGGATGGAAGAAGTTGCCTTGAGAGCAGTTTGTTACAAAGTGAGCTTGTCTGTTGTTTTTCTGCGTGTGCTCACTCGTTCTCTCCCTGTCCGCTGAGTTGAGGCAGCTGGTGGCCCAGATACAGCTGCCCCATCTTGCATGTCCCAACTTCCAGAACCATGAGATAAAACAAATCTTGTTCCTTTATAAGTTATATATCCTCAGGTATTTCTATAGAAATAGAAAATAGCGTAAGACAGCACCCCTTAGCCTTTATTCCTCACCTACTACCCGTTGCTTTGGCTGGCTTAGAGTACTTCCTGTGCCTACACCTTCAGCACCACTCTTCTTGGTGAGAGAGTCTCAGCTTTACCTTCTAAAACAGCATAGTGGCTTGAATAGAAAGGGGCTTGATGATTTCTCAGCAGGCCCCTCCCTGCCTTCTCATATACATGACCCTGTGTGCATGGTCCAACTTCTCCAAGCCCTGTCTTTCTTGGAAAAGTCAAAGTCACATGTACACTTCAAGTTGCTAGGTACTGAAGTACTTTACTGCTAAAGCTATTTCAAGTACAGCAAGACTTATTTTAAAAAGTTAAAATTAGCTACTTTTCAGGAATAATAAGGAGAGCAGGATTAATCAGCTGTTTTTATTTAAAAAATCTATACTGGAAAGCTACCATGTTTAGGGGCTGGGCTTAATATTGAGGAGTCCCATGAGATGTAAGACTATAGTTTTTTTTTTTTTTTTTTAAATTGAAATTTGAAAATTGAACATGTGGGTGGGGGCAGAGAAGCAAAAGTAGTTGAACTGTCTTGTTTCCTTATCTTGATTTGTTGATGCTGTAGGAATGTAGTGATTGACATATTGTGTTAACTTGAGAAGTTTAGAAGATTAATTAAGGGACTCAGCAGGTAATCAGGGTCCTTACTTCATAAACAACCTCATCCTGGGCAAGAGGAGGGCATGGAGATTGTGTGAGTGTGTGAGTGCTACATTCTCCCCCACCCCCAAGGAGGTAGACTGCTTACAATATAAGGGTAAAAAAAGAGGATTGCTTCTCACTTGTGCTCTGGCTGCTTTTGCTGTCTTCTGCTGCCTTTAACTGTTGCCCCTGTGCCACATCACCATCATTGAGCCAGCTGATTGTTGACTGAAACCTCACTGAAACTGTGAGCTAAATAAACCCTTTCTTTCCTTAACTTTTGGTGTCAGATATTTTGTCTCAAAATGGAGAAAAAAGTAATTAACACAGAATTTGGTACCAGGAATGGGGTCATTGCTGTGACTATACATGAACATGTGATTAAAGAACCTTTGGATATGGCTTGCGGGAAGAGTTTGGAAAGGTTCAGAGACGTTGCCTAAAAGAGTAGAGCTAGAATGCTTTAGGCTGTTCTGTGAAGGAGATTCTAGTCAGAGCTCAGAAGACCAGAAATCCTGCTGATGAATACCAGGTACAGAAGGTTTCTGCTAGGAAGAAGGATTGAATTAGTTGTTGGGCTCCAGATGATGTGTGTTGTGGCTTACCAAATGGTTTGTCTGCATTTTGCTCATCTCCAGAGACTTTACCCAAGAAGGTATGTGGATGGAAGACACTGAAGGGAAGACATACAGAGAACAGAGAGATGGTCTAGGAGCATCAGGTCTCAGAAACTGCGCACATGAAAATATTTCTTAATGGAATGGAGCTTTTTCCAAACTAAAATTTGGAGTTCTTTCTCTGAAGTTTCATGTGACATGCCAGATGAAGGAAACCCTCATCAGGAAAGAGGAAAATCCTTTTGTTATAGAAACCTCCCAACTGAAAGACTCCTCTGACTTTTCTCTCTCACCAACAAGAAGCATTTGCATAGAGTTGCTGAAGGAAAAGTGTAACTCATTCAGCAATGTGAAATAAAACTGAATTAGTTTAATATTGATATAAAGGCTCTGTAAGAAAGAAACACAAGTAACTATGAGTTTATCTGAAATTGTTGCTATCAAGAAATAAAGTATGTTACTCAACATTTTATCATACATTTATGAAAGTGAAACGTTTGTCTTTATGGTAGAAAACCCCAATGCTAGCATTTGAGAAGTGAGGGAAGCTATGGTTACACAGCAGAAAGAAACCAGATATGAGTTGGCAAGAGAGATGTAGGAGAAAAAAAAAACATCTCAGAAAAGGCAAATGAAGAGAAAGAAAGAAAAGAAAAAAAAAAAAAAACACCACCACTGAAAACAAAATAAGAAACATGGAAAATAGAAGAAAAAAGTAGACAAAGTAAATTGAAATTAAATGAAAGTTTATGAGGAATTAAGAGAAAAAAAGAGCTATGGAGGGCATTAAGGACAGCCCTCAAATCACAGGACTGTGGTTTCCAAAAACAAACATCCAAGCAATGAAGAATTAAGGAAACTGAATGCATATACCAATTAATATGCTAGGAAAAAGACTACTATACAAGTGGCTATAAATTACCTTAATTATCTAGTAAAGGCATTTTCTGCTTTACTTAAATGGGAACAACTGATTCTAGACAAAAGGCCAGTCTTAAATAAATGACTCAAGATGATTAAAGCCAAGCACATGGGTACAGATGCACTATCAAGTGAAAACCATATGAAAGAAGGGATCAACATCACTTAAGTAAGGTGCAGACTCAGAAAGTGGTGATTGGGCCAAAGAAAAGATTTTCTTCCACCAAGTATTCAACATGATATCATGAAGATACAATACTATGACATCATAAAGATACAACACTATGATGTCATAAAGATACAATGCTTCGATGTCATGAAGATACAATGCCATGATGTCTGTGCACTAGAATAACACAGTCTTGGTATTACAAGGAAGACTCACCAGTCATTAGAGAGAAAAGGATATAATGCTCTAGAAGATGTGACAATTTCTTCCATTAGACAAATGTGGAGAACAGCAGAATAAGACTTGCATCCTCCTGGTGCTTAGTGCTGCTGTGTTCTTCCCCTGAGGAGCAGCAAGAAGAGCAGGTATAAGCCCCTCTTGCACAGTCAGCATGTGGCTGAATGGGGACTCTGCTAGGAATGAGGAACATCCAGTCAAGAAAAAAAAGTAAATAAAACTCACACTTAAAATTAAGTGAAACAAAACTACCTATCTCTAGAAATTTTAAAAATTTGTTCTTTAACAAATCATGGAGGAATGAAAACCTTGGCTTCAAATGTGTGTGTGAAGAGACAGGATTATGATGAGAACTTAGTTCCCCAATTGCTGCCTTCAAAGAGTGTTTTCTGGGTGAGCTGGGTGTGTCCATCCAACTTTGAAAGAGGCTTCATATTCTGCAAATCCTTCTCACGTGGCTCTCATAGGTAAGTGCATGAGACCTCTGAGGTCCTGCGCAGGTCATTTGTCTTTTAACAAATTATTCCATGATAGGAAAGGTTAACAGTATCCATAATTTGTTATGTTGTGAAATTTCCCCTTCTTTCTTTGGCTACAGTATTCCTTGAACAAGAACATTGAGAATTGTAGGTTGATTACTTCATGCATCACATCATAGTGCTAGTTCATGGGATTTTGCTATTACTTTTTTTTTTACCTAAAAATAGGCAACAATACACATGTGTGTACACACACACACACATACACGCACGCATGCACACATGATTGTATTTAATGTAATCAAAATACAGCAAATGCTTAAAGAACAATTTATTAAGTAAAAGATGCATTACTATTAATTTTCTACAAAACACTGCCCTTGTTTTAAAAACACATCTTTCCCCATTCTTGCCACTTTCTGAATCTGTTCTAGAAGGCTACTTTCATGCCTTTAGTTGACTGTTGCAGCTGCTTCAATGTCCTGAACTGATTCAAAATACTAGATCTTGCACACAGTGGATATATCCATCAAAAGCTGCATAGATAAAGAGAATGTGGTGTTTGTACGCAATGCAGTATCATGTTCCCACAAAGAAGGATCAACTTGAGCCATTCATGTGTAAATGGGTGCAACTCAAGAATACGGGGTCAATAAGTCTGACACCCAAACTTAATATCACATCATTTCTGTTGTGATATTTCTATTATATTTCATAAACACTATACACACACACACAGACACACGTATCCATGTATACATATGCTGTGCCTTGGTTTCATACTTAATTCTTTCCACAGTTCTGGTTTCAAACTGAATTAGTTGTTAACCAAATCAATGTTTAGGTTCAATGGTGGCCTTGTAGGAAAGGGTGCCCAGTGGTACCTGGACACACAGATTTAAGGTGAGAGGGGCCAGGGAGGTAGCTCAGTAGAACATGCACTTGCCTGGAAAGTGCAAGGGCCTGAGTTAAATCCCCAGTTCTAAAAAAAAATTAAGCTGAGAACTAAATCAAATTTCCCCATGAGGTCAACACTGAACCTAACCACTGAACTTCTTTCAATTCTTGCCCAATTCATTTTGTGACCAAAACAGTGGACAGAATTAAGTTTGTGAACCAAGGTACCACTATGTATGTGTGTATATGTATATCTATATGTGTATAAGATACACATTATCTACGTGTGTAAGGTACACATTATCTACGTGAGTGTAAGTACACATATAGATACACACATCTTACTTTTTATCTATAAAAAGAGGTAAAAAGTAAGAAGTTCAAATACTTTCCTAAATTATATATTCTGTTGTTTAAAAAATATTTTAGGGTGAGCAAGATAGCTCAGTGGTCTAAGTGCCTTCTTAGGCAAGCTTAGGCAAGAGCAGGGGACCACAGTTCAATTCCCAGTACCACACGCAGCACAAGCCCTGCCCTCAGGGTGGGCAGAGCTGGCCAAAAACATTTTAATATCTATCCTAACTTGTTTTGTTTCTATGACTAGTTTATTTTTCATTTATTGAAAAGAAAGTTTTGTGTTACTTTGTCTTTTGTCAAGCTTGGAAATCTGTGCCTGGTCCATGTCTTGTATTCTGACTACTTTGAAGATAATGATACAAAGTATATTAACTATTGTCACTCTCTTTTGAAAGAGTGACTTTCTTTTGAAATAAATCTTGCTCTATTTTTTCATAAAGAAAAAAAAGAAAGTAAACTGAATAACCAGATTAAAATGACAAAAAACATTTTATCTTCTGTGGGCATTTTTACTTTGAGAAGAGCCAAAGCCCTTCAGTGCAACATCTGGTGGCTAGGGCAGGTGAGGGCTCACCCTGAGGTTTTTATAGTCTGCCTTTGCATTGATGGCTCTCAGCTGCTGCAGTCATTGAAGTTTTGATCATACTTAATGAAGACACTCATGAAAGAGGATTTGCAGAGGTGGCTCAGAAAGTGACAAAGCAATGGGATAAATGCGTTCACAGTGAAGGGAACTCTTTCAAGGCGGATTCTTGGCCATGCATCTTTCACTCTAATAAATGGTTTGTACACTGGCAGTATGCTGTGACCACAGCTTCTAAGCATTCCTAAGCTTACTGTTAAGAACACAGATTGTTTTTGATATACATGAATTGTTAGTACACTGCTCTGCCGACCTCTCCCATCTTGCTTTTGCACACTTAAATTTGGCCTGTTACTTGCTTAGCATAATTCTCAATAAATCCTGTTGAGCAAAAGTAAATTAATTTGAATTCTTAATCTGTGCAGTTGCCCATCACTTCAACCCATGTTGGTTCCTCTTCCTTACTTAGGAAGAGGTTGCTAAGGAGCTAGTTGGATGTCACTGACCTAGGTTTCTGGATTCCATTTTCTCTCCCAGCTTGCTGACCAATATTTTTCTGCAGGAGGCCAAATGTCTCATTACCATTACCTTCTAGGTCCAAGCATGAGAGCTCCACAAAGGGTTGGGCCAGGGAAGTCATGACTTTCAAGATATTTTCCGCACTGAATGGAGTGGGCAGAATCAATCCAGTCTTTGGCTCTGAGGCCTCTTGGAGTTGCATTGTCAGCCCGCATCTTTGGTGGTTGGGGCACAGTTTTCCTGGCACAAAGGTAACCTGGTTCCTGTCTATATCTCCTAGCCTGTGGGCACCTTCTGATGGGGACTGCACAAGGGAGAGGGTGGAGCCTCCTTGGTTTCTGAGGAACCCACTGCTCTCACCACCCCTAGAGAGAGGGAAATATATTTGCCACTGGTGAGCTCTTTGTAATTAATGTGTGCTTTGTGGTTTTAATCTTTCTTTAATTTGCAAAGCTATAAAAATTTACAACACAATTTTAGAATCAAGAAAAAAGCTAAGTTACATAGTGCAGTCCTGACAGATACCCTGTTTCACTAGATCAAAACTGTGAGGAGCCTGCACACAGGCCTTCCTGAGCTGTCCTGCTGTCTTCTCTTGGCCGTCTTGTTTTGTCCCTACCTGGGAGCCATAGGAAACAGGAGATCTATTTCTCCAAAGAAAATAAACAATACAGTGTGTGCCATATAAAACGAAGGGAAGAAAAGAACATCTTAGGTAAATACCAGACTACTTATTTCATGATTTTTAAATGTCATTTTTGCTCCAATATTGACTCTTTTATAGAGGCTGAATTATAGATCTGTGGCATGGGGGAGGCTGGAATTTCTTTTCTTTGACACAGCTGGTCAAGTTAAGCACTGAAGTCATGGTAATTAGTTACGAATTTCTTAGCCCACTGAGAAGACTGGGAGGTGACCCTCAGGGGGAGACAATGCACACAGGAAAGAGCCAGAACAGGCAAGAAAGAAGCACAAAAGGACATCCCAATCTCATTGCTACAAACAGATTTTGCCGCGGGCACTTGCTTGCCAGAACAAACTGCAGTGCAATCCCTCATTTGTCTGACCAGGCTTCTCTCTCTGAGAAGGAGTTTGGAGGCAAATTATTTCAGGGTTGCAGGGGCCAGGAAACGGCAGTGAGATTGGAAGTACTTGTCATCCTTAGTGACCTAAGGTCTCAGGAATGAGGGTGAGGGAAGCCAAAGGGGTTGAGCTAGGGTCAGGGGGAGGCCCGGAGCTAGAGACAGGGTCACAGAATGGAGGAGACGATGAAATTTCCAAGAAATGGTTTCAAAAACTAGCTAGAAGAAGCAGGTCTGAACTGAGGTTCCTGGAGGGAGGCCGCAGAAGGCTAGAGGGGAAAGAAAGAAAGAAAGAAAGAGAAAACAGTTAGTCTCACCCCTGCCCTCCACTCGGGATTTGATTGTTCACTTAGTCTATGCAGACAGACATGCAGGCTTAAAGCAATGTAGATTGAATTAGTTAAATTCAATTTACATAGACAAAAAGAAGTTAATTCAGACAAAAGGGGTTAGGATCCAGTGGGGGTGGAGTGGGAGAAAAATCCTTTTGCTGTATTTGAAAAAGTTGTTTGAGTTTTAAGCTTAGTTGAATGCATCAACTTGTCTGTTTTCCAGTTTCCTTGCCTAGACATGGAAGTCTACAGTACTTTTATGTTTGATTTGCCAAAAATCATCTTGTTCTTGAGAAGCTAAAGACACATACTACCACAAACCTCTAATTACTTAAATTCTGAATTTGTTCTCCATCTATCTTCCTTGATCCAACTGCTTTTATGACAGTGAGCCATTTCTGAGGGCAAGCAGTACAGCTGAGAATAGCTAATATTTATTGAAGCCTGTTGTGTGCCTGGCACTGTTGCAAAATTTCTACACAGTGCACATTTATATAAGCCCAACTATGTAATACATGTATACTAGTTGGTACGCACTGTGCACCAGACATATTTTAAGAGTTTTATGACTGCTGCCTGATGGGCTCTCACAGCCACAGCACACGCACCTCGTCTTCACACATGAGAGAACTGTGGCCTGGTGAAGTTAAATGACTGGCCCCAAAATTATGGAGCTGTGGCTCAGGGAGCCAGTGTTCCTGTGAGATTATGGGTTTGGATCTGGACTCTCACCTGTGACAGTAATTTCATGTCCCTCAAAGGAAGTAGGTGGCATTGTCCTGTTCCCATTTTACAAATAAAGAGTTGGAGATTCAGGAATTAAGTTGCCTAGTGAGTGGGACAGTTGAGATTCAAATCTAAGCTTGACTAAATCCCACCGTAGCTAGAAGATGAACCATAGCAGGGATGCTTCAGAGGACCTGAAGGTTTTGAAATTTGTTGTACATGTGACTTGCCTGGGATCTTGTTAAATACAGGTTCTGATTCTGTAGACCTTGAGTGGGGCCTAAAGTTGGGCCCTTCCAATAAGCACCCATATTCCAGCATCACCAACCTTACCCTTGAAATTGTTGTGAGCTGTTTGGACTGTCACCTATGTCACTAGCTTGAAAAAAAAAAAAAAAAAAAAAAAAAAACTGAAGCTTGAATTCTGACAACTACAGAATTATCCCAGCTCCAAACCATCAAGGTATTAGATTGTCTCAACTGCTAAGGGGGGTTCAGACAGTAGAGCAAGTGCAATACCTCATTGACACTCTTGACAGTCTTGGGTCCATTATAATGAGAAAAAACACTCACCATGACAACATGACAGATCTGACCATACCCAAGTTAGAGAAGAGAAAGGTGGAACCCTGACTCTTGGGAATATCCTCCTTTCCTTTGAGAAAATAGTGATCACATGTGAATGTACCCCCTTACATCCCAGTCATGATAAAAATCCAGAACCTGATTTGTTCGAGGAGAAGATAACTTTAGGACACAAACTGCCCTTCTCTATTTATTTGTATATTTAATAAAACTTCTCACCTACTCCTAGGACTATTTTATTATTTCAGAATGGTATTGAGTAAGTAGAGAGCCTACAGATCAGCAGCACCAATAGTGATGTTACTGTAGCACAGATCTCATTTTGAGAAGTTAGTTTTACCTCCTTTTCAAAAGGTTGGGCCTTGAAAGAGAAGCGTTACCTGGGCTGGAGGCCCATCCTGTCAGGGTCTGTAGAGAGGGCATCTTGCAAGTAGTAAGTAAGCCTGAGATGACAAATTTAGCCTGGAATTTTGCAAAGTAAATTCTCTGTTTTCTGAAGCAACATTCAAATTCTGACAGTTTCTTCCATGAGTAAAACCACTGAATCTTTTTTTTAAATTTACTAAAATCCATGTTACTATCAAATTCATCCTAAATGTCATCACTTTCTCTATAAAATATCTCTTTAAATTTCTTTTGCATACTTTCCCTTTTGATTTGCTTTTATGTTCTTTTGTTCTGGCCTACCTACTAAACTCAAATTGATCCTCGACTAAGAATTTATGAGATACATTGTGTTTAATGCTTCATTCAGATGGCTGCCTAAGTACTTTCAGAACCAAGTATGGAATGCCATTTTACATATTTCTCTTCAATCAGAAGATTTTCCATTTAATTCACTATCCTGAATTTCCTGCAGTATTTTTACCCTCTAACTTTGTTTATGCTTTTCTTTTCTCTTTAAAAACCAGAACTAGACTCTGAACCTCAAATCTATATGTCAACTGTGGCTTAGCCAGCCCCTGAGAAGGCAGGAGTACAGTATTCTGGAATTTATGATTTATGCCAAGCCCCCTCTTCAGTCTTGTGTCTACTGCCAACTGAGCTAAAAATTGAAATGCTGGCTCTGTCTATGGACTCAGACTCTGTTCTTCTGTTGTGTTAACTAATTCATTACTAACCCTAGCTCTGAGTGTTTTGCTTACCCAAGAGCACCCTGTACTGAAGAGTTTAAATTTCTCATACACTCTATTTCTTTTCCTCGTTGATCAACCTTATCCAGGGCAACACTGCTATCCCTCTGGATACTAATTTTCTCCCCCATTACATGGCATCCTCACACAAAGCTCACAGGCACACTACAATCCTTCATTACCTAGAAACATGCAAAGCACAGAGGTCTTTTCAACAGAAAACACAACTCCAAAGCTTCGTGAGGTGAATCACGTTATTTGACCCACCCCAGGACAGTGAGGAAGTGTCACATATTCATATACTGCCAGCTCTTGAGGTAATGGGGAGAGGCCTGTCACAGATCAAAGCAGGGGGGGACCACTCCTTGCCTCATCAGATGCAGTCTTGCTGATGACCATTGGTAGACCTAGGATGACAAGTGCTCAAAGCTTTGTTCAACCGTCAGAAAGTAAGAAGAAGTCAAGGTGGATCACCATGATAGGCAGCCAAAATAGGTTAGCTATGCTCTCTTGATCTTTGTTCATAGCTACCCATTTCCTTGTGTACCTATGTATGTATAACTGTTTGCATTTGAAATGACAATGATGTTGTGTGTACACTTGATCTGTCATCTAGAAATTCAGCTTCACTGTAATTTATCTCTCCAGCCTTAGTGTGTTGGAATTAGGGTTATTCTAAGTCATGTTTTCTGCTTATGCCTACAGAGACAGTGAAGACAGAATCCACAAGTTTTTCATCTATCCAAGGTATCATAACTCCTTTTTATATATGATTTTCCTTTGCATGGTTTCAATTACTCTTTGTCAATAGTAGTCTGAAAATACTTTGAAAATTTCAGAAATAAACATTTGGTGTGTTTTCAATTTCCCACTGTTGTGAGCAGGAAGGTGAACCCTCATGCTTTCCTTTCTCCATCTTCCGAGAAAGGATTACCTTCCCTTTGTCTGAAGTATCCACGCAGGTATATGCTACCTACCCAGAGGTGACTTAGTGGTCATCTCAGATTAGTAAACTTGCAACATCATAGCACTTGCTTTCAGGTGACCTTTATGTTATTTATTAGTGGCTGCAAAGCACAAGAACAGAGCAGTGATGTACCTACAAAGCATGAAACGAGAGACTAACTCTGGTCTGTGTTATAATGCTGCATGGCACATAGAAAAACACGTAGCGCATGTAAGCTTCAGTGCAGTTCACGCTTTGGGGCAGTCACTGGCAATCCTACATGGTTAGTTCCCAAAACAGCCTTTACCTTGACCTTTGGTTTCATACTTCTTTAACAATAATTCTGCCCCTAGTAAGAACTCTCAAACTAATTACTCAGCTCACTGTCCAACTGGTTGTCTTGCATGGATTGAAGGGCAAATACAACCATGCAGACCTTACAACACAATACACATACTCTTAGACTTTTGCTGTCTTTAGGCTTAGTACTTTTACTAAGAGCATCATGTTATTTATTTTAAAAATGGAAAGTACTCCCAAATTTTAAAATGGAAAGAATTTCTGGGTCATCATCTTACCTTCACTAAGAAAATGATTTGTAAGAGGTCTGGCCATATCAGGACAAGGTTTGTTTGGTGCATCTTGCCTGCAGGAGCTGATGGCATGGCTGCCAGCAACACTTTTCAGTCTTGAGCAACTTACTCACAGCACTTCTGCATGTGTAAACCCCAGGAAGGATTCCCAACTTCAGGATCTACAAATACAGCAGATGCCTTCACAGGGTCAAGGAACAACAGCCAAGGTTGATGCGCTCAGATTCCTGTTCTCTCCTCTACTAGCTCTTCTCCATCATGCTGTAAGTAGCATGTCTTCAGGAAAACCTTGCGACCAGAACACACAAGCAGATTTCCACAGAATGTGACTGACAACACCATTCATGACGTGGTTCAGAAGAACACCAGCGATATCTCCCGAGCCCAGAAAAGTCATAAGATCCTGGAGACAATTATCACAATTGGTATATTCCTCCTTCCTCTAGAAGGTGATACAAATAGTATCTAGGATACAAATAGTATCTAGGATGGTGCTAGTGAGTCAAGAAGGCCCCTCCTCAGAGGCCTCAAAGGGGAGCTGAACCCTGCCCCCAAGCCCCTTTGTCCCCTTTTGCCAGAATCTGTTTAATCACGGCTGAGCTCAGCAGTGACAGGACAGTGCTGCCTCTCTGTCACTCAGCTGACCTGTTGCTTGGAGAAGGTCATCCACGAGCTGAGGCAGCTTGCTGACTGACACAGTCCTCACTGTGATGGTTGGTGATGGTTAAATGCCCACATGGGCCTCTAAGCCATATTCTCTCCTGGGGTCACGTATATGCAAACACACGAATGCATATATTTAATTGGGTTATAATCTATTGACCATAGATACTAAGGCGCTGAGCAAGCAATTAGCAAAACAGCTTTGACTAAATATAGTTAGCACTAAATATAGTTGGTTAATTGGTATTTAATATGCTTATTAAATGTCAATTAAGTATCTTTAGCAATGAATTGGTACCTAATTAACTTACTATAGCTATCCTGTTACTTGACATTTGAACAGCTAAATATTCTCTACAAGTTTAATGTTTTAATAAGAAACAAATTATCCATGTATTGCTCATGAATTTTTCAGTTAGTTTAATGGGATTTAAATGTATCTCCCAACTTGGATACATGTTTTTCTTATAATCAACTGGTATTTTACGTTTCAGATCCTCGTAAACTTGGAAGACTGATCACCTGATAGGAGAAAAGCTGTGGAATCAGCTTTTACAGAGTGTTCTCATCTTGCCTCTACCACTGGACACCCTGCATGTTCTTAGATGTGCCATCTCACTGCTCAAGGATTGCGGGGTCCACATCTGCCACTCGGCACTAACATGGAAATTTGCAGGGCTGAGGGGTAGCTTCATGGTCTGACATACTCCTCTCGTGTGCAAGGGCCTGAACTCAACCCCCGGTATTGAACAATAAAAGAATAAACCTTGCAGAAATCATACAACATACAAAACAGAATAGCACTCAAATAAGCAAAAGAGCTTCAAAAGATAATGACTAAAATTCTCAGGAAGGCTTAATGTACAGCTGCTATATTAACTAAATCTTCATGTAAAACTCTTTGGGATGATTTATTGTCAGAACAGAAATCCAGCAGTGTCACTCTCTGAAATGTCCCTAAATAGTTAAACTTGGTTTATGAAATCCTCAACTGGGAGGGACATCTTGCTTTGAAGTTCTCGGGCTACTGTCCCACACAGCTGCGTCATCTTCCCTACCTCTGCATCTGCCCCTGCCCATGGTTGCATTTACGTTATTAACTTGACCGTGTGGCAATCTTTAGATATTTTGTCCTGAAATTGTTGGCTTATGACGATGGATCTATCTCAGGATGTGCTGTATTTAAGTTTTTTTATTTACATAATGGAAAATCTTACCTAATCTCTGGGGCAGGCCCTCTGTCTGCTTGTCTTGGAGGGCTTATCGGTGCCTTACCTTCTCAGCAGCTTTCTTCATGGCTGACGGAGGCAGGCAGCAATGGAAGCATTGTGTCTCCATTTATGTTCACTTGTTTTACATCACATGCACTTCATAAACAAGGGTTTTTTATTAAACACTTGCAATAATTTTACTGCCAATTACCCTATCTTGGCTCGCAACACAAGAGTCTTCACAGTCATCAAACATTTGCTTTACTTAAGCTATAAAATAGGATAAATTAAGTAGAAAAGAGGTGCTTAGTGTGTCTCCCTCAGAATTTGTTGTTGGATCATTTATAAATGATTTCATGGCTTGTGCTTATTCTATTTTTCAAAGTCTTTATGGTTTCAGATTATGGCCATTATTACTGACTAATTTATAGAGGTTGCAGTCAGCCCTGTCGAGCGGCTTAACTCAGTTCTGTTTCCAGGGGCAATATACATTGTTGAAGTTAATTGTTCCCTAACCACTTTTTCCATATGGCAGAGTGAGTCTCTCTGTAATAGCTTTGGAATGATTTATCCAATGCTTGTCATTACCCCTTGGATATTGCTTGGGAGGTTTCATGGATCTTTGTTGGGCTGTAGCACACCACCAACATGAATCCGTAGGAACTACCTTCCTCTTATCATCTGTATTGAGATCGGTTTACACTTTTCTTTACTGTGAGCTAGGCTGCTGTTATCCTTATTAATATTGTTAATATTATTGTTGTATAGGTACAAAAATATTCTTATTTATGCTATTTCTAAATCTCCCCCTCTGGACCTAAAATTAGTGATTAGCATTCAATTAGTCATCCATGGAAAGATACTGGTTCCCAGTTCATGCTTCAAACTACTGCAGGCTTTCAGTGAAGTTAGAAGAGATGGTGCATGTGTGCTGCCCCAATAGGCTTAGGTGGGACAAGGCAGTTTCTATAGCCAGATGCGAGTCAGGATACACAGTCTCTCAACTCCTGGAAAAATGACTCTAACCCTTGATTTCTGCTTCTGTAATTGGGGAATAAGAAAATAGTATGTAAGAAAAGGCTGATTAGCAGCATAAGAGGATGCTATATTTAAAGGTTGGGGAGCAACATCTTATACAGAATAAGATCTCAAAAGCAAGGAGTTGGCTATTATTGGAAATGAATGTTTCTCTAAAATAACTCAATACTATGAGTCAAGCATCTTGTTATTAGACTAACAAGATGACACTTTTGAAGATACGCTATGGCTTTATTAACATTCAAGGGAGTAGCTAATAAATGACAGCAGCAACATGTACTAAATGAGTGGGCTTAAAAACAGCCACTTGAGCACCTGGTCATTTTATTGCTGCCTCTTTCAGAAAAGAAAAGGAAAGAAGAGAAACAAAGCAAAACAAAGAGCCACTTTTCTACCTCCGTGTAATAAACTGTCTTGGCTGCATTTGGTATTTGTAGAACATGCCTTGTGTGGAAAATGTTGCTATTCTTTGCTAACCTAAGTATATCAGGCCAGTCAAGCAAAGGCATTCAATTTTCATGTCAAGCTGATAACTGAATTATTTAGATATTAAAAGTACAAAATGTGCATTGTGCCTTTTTCTGCCTTTCTGTGTCCTATACAGAAGATGTATACACAATAGTTTTGCACAAGTCAAACAAATAAGCCTGATCTATGCTAGGGAAGTGAAGCAGGATAACGCTTAGGAGCTACACACTGGCATTCAAAGAGAGTTGGCTCATAAAAGCTGCCTGCTAAGACTTAGCACTTAGATGGACAAAGCTGGCAGGTGTCAGTTCATTCAACAGGGCTTTCATTTAAAAAAGATAATTATTTGATGTAGTAGGCCATCAAATCAAATGTACACCAGTTCATTTTCCATTCTGAATGTGTAGCAGAAACACACACACAGACATACACACACACACACAGACACACAGACACACAGACACACACACACACACACACACACACACACACACACACACACACTCCCACAGCCCCAAAGCAATTCAGCTGTGAAGTGTTGAGTACCACGGTAGACTCTGGGTAGCTAGAGATGAAGAGGACAAGGAGCTTGCATCTAGCCGAGGAGGCAGAGGCTTGTATCGCTTCCTTTCCTCAGTGTGATAATGCAGGACAAGCAGCACACAGAGGAGGTGGCAGGCTGTTCTGCTAGAAAATTTGGTGAAGGATGAAGAGAAAGAGGGAAACGTACTGCTAAAGGAACTAGATACTTCATTTCTTGGAAACTTAAGGCAGTTTCTACATTCTGATCAATAGAAGTGTAAATCAGTGCCCATGCACCTGTGGGATGGAAGCCCCTAGTCTACTCTTGCCAAATGTATGAACACATTTGTTCTTACTGCCACTAAGAATAACTAAGTTATGGTGAAGATTGCAGTAAGACAGAAATTAAGACCTTTTCATGAAGCACCCTGCTTTTTTTTTTCAAACTGATTAGTGTCAAATCAAAATGAATGGTTCTTTTGCTCTTAAAGATAATTTATAACTAAGAAAACTACTTCCCATCACATACTTCTTTTAATATGAGCCGATTTCTCACAACTGCCCAGAAAGCTTAATGAATGTTGACATGTGTTCACAAACCTTGGTCCTAGGTATTATTTCTCTCAAATCATTAGTGTTATTATTTAAAGAGAGCTCACACAGAGGATACAGTATTCTCCTTCAGACTCCTCAAAGTTGTTCAGCTAGCTGAACTCTTGTAAGGGTGTGAGCTCTCACTCACACGTCGGCTCCAACAGTTCCATCGCATTCTTCCCCTGTCTTCCCTCAGTGTTGGCTTCCAAAAGCCAGATCCATGCATGCCACTCCCACACTTGAAATCCTTGCATGAAACACAGGTAACTTATTCTGGCAGTGTCGCCAGCCACCTTGGAGTCATTCATGTAAGAGAAGTCCAAACAAGTGCTGAGCTCTACGGGGCAGGGTCCTGGCACTGTTGGCCCTACATAGTCACAAGCTCTGTATTCAAAGACTAACCAACAGCAGATAAAATGCATTTTTTCTTTAAAAATTGCATTTTTTGTGATGAACATATATAGATGTTTTTTCCTTGTCATTATTCTCCAAGCAACACAGAATAACAATTATTTACATAATATCTACATTAGTTATTACTAGTAGTCTCGAGCTGATTTCAAGTATGTGAGAGGCTGTGTTAGTTGTATGCAAATGCTACATCATTTTAGTTAAGAGAAAATGAGCATCCTTGAGTTTCGGTAGCATGGAGGGGTCTTGGAACCCAACCCTGAGGGACTGAGAACTGCCTGTATTAGAATATTTTGCCTAACAATGCCTCGACTATGTTTACTTCATTATGTATGACTTTCTTCATAATTCATGTTCCAACTGCAAATGGCTAATAGTGTAGAATTAGTGACATAAGGAGGAACCCTCCCAAATTTGACAGAACAGACTAGGACTGCAGCATGAATTCAGAAACCCTTCCCCCTTGCCTAGGTCTGCGCCTCAGTGCTGCAAATCCTGGGACAAGGGATTGAAGGGAAAGCGTGGCAAGTCTTTTCTTTATCCAGCCCAAAAGGCCAAGATTTCAACATACACTGTGAATGGTGACAATATCGGTCACAGCCTTAATGCCCACATCAAAGAGCCCTTGTGAGACAGTCACCTTCCTGCAGCCATCTCATGAGTCCCTGGTGTGTCCCAAGCACTTTCAAATCATCACACTCTTTTTTTTCTCCATGGCAACAGGGAGCCCAGAAGGCCCCAACATCTAAGGCACTTTCTCCCCAGGGTTACTCCTAACTCAAGAAGAAAGTTTAAAACTCCTGACAAAGTCACCTGTCTTCCTCTCCCTTCATGTTCCCTCCAGCATCTTCCTTTTCTGTCTCTCTGTGTGATGTGAAGTATTCCAGCCTCAAAAACACAATGTTCTGCAATCCTGGAGAACTCGGAGACCAAAGAGGCAGTGGGCTGGTGCAGCACAGGCTGTGTGGAACGGCAGGTGTGAGCAGGGGAACGGAGCACCCTTGCCAGGCTGCACGCAGGGGCCAAGGCCGAGCACAAGACAGCTTTACCAGGGAAATTGGGAGCAGGCAGGCCTGCCGGATTCTGGAAATGTCCAGCCATGCAGCCTGGATGCTGGCTTTGCCTTTTCATGACTATTTCTATCCTTTTCCTTTCCTTGGGCTTCTAAATATGCTTATAATTCAGATTAAAGCATTTTCTTTCCCCTTTATTTCCTTCCTTCCCTCTCCCCCCTTTCCCTCTCCACCTCCATTTCTTACCTCTCCCCTCCCTCCCTATCTCCCTATGTTCTCTCTCCTCCCTCTCACCCTTCCTCCCTCCTTCCCTTCCACTTTTCCTTCCTTCCTTTCCCCTCTCTTTTTTCTCCTCCTTCCTTCTCTCCTTTCTTCCCATTCCCCTTTCCTTCCTTATAAGCTGGAGCTTGTACTCAGAGCCTCGCACATGCTAAGCACGTGCTTTGTCCACTGAGCTACACCCCACCCCCTAAAATGCTGCAGACATTCTTTACTTAAGGACCAAGTTCATGTCCCACACCTTGGCTGTTAAATGAATTGAAGAACTATATATAGCACACACATTAGAAGATTCGGAATGAAGAAATGGTGAAAGGAAACTCCAACCTGATAACTTGGCTTTTATATGCATTGCTCTTACATGTCACATAGTAATATGTAACAAAAGAAAACTCCTCTACTGTATGGCACAATCCACATAAATTATAGTACTGTACTGTGCTGCAGAAGAAGCCACGATAAGGCCACACTGCCACTCACCACTGCATGGTAAGTTTAAATGTGGGTCATAAATTAGAATGCACCTCTGCCATCAAACAGTTATGTCATTAAATGAGGAACGCTGTCAATTTCTAGCAGATTATGCCTTCTTTATCAATTTAAAGATGTCCTGGATTACCTGCTCTTTTTCTCTGTTCTCCACATAGTAGAAGTGAGGCTATACCTTTTTCCTTTTTGGGGACGAGGCTGTAGTACAGGAATTGGGGGCTAGTTCATGAGAAATGGAGGTAAAGAGCAGACGGGGTAGATGAGCTTATGTGCTAGTAACGTTACAAGCAGGAGCCTAACCTGCACAGGGCCAGATGCAGGTGTCTACAGACTTTAATACCATGGAAAGCAAACCTGGGTCACTAATGTGAAAGACTCCCTATGAAGAAAGCCACATTTCACTGTTGAGAGTCATTCTGGCAGTCTTGATACCTTCCTTTCCTGGACATAAACCTCTTCACTTTCCTCTGCTCTGCTTGAGAAATCTCTGAGACAGGAATAGTTGGGGGGTTTCTGCTTACACCTGGAACAATGGAAATTTATAGGACTCCAGGGAAGACTGAAATTTGCCCTAAGCCATATGGATTAGAGGTGGGGGAAGAGAAGATGCTTAAAAGGCTATGGGGTCCTCGAGGTAGGAAGAGGGGCTGGCGGGAGGGCCACAGGTGCTGCTTCAGAGGAACCCTCCTATTCAAAGCATGCAGCACAAGGAAGTGTACCCAGGACCCCACCGCCTTGACCATGGAGCACCGCCTCGACAAGGGAGCACCGCTTCCTGATGCTTCCTGCCACACCTGGGGTGGGTGCTGCTGCAAGCCGTGAGTCCCAGGCAACTCTCAGGTGTCTGCAGTCTCTCCAGCTGAATCACACCAGAGGCTGGATCCTGGCCAAGCCGTTTCGCTCTCAGGCTCCGGGATCTGCTTCTGCAGAGCTGAGCTGATGATCCTCTTTGAGGATTGGCTGTGAGAAAGGGAAAGAAGCTAACAGCTGCTTGTGCAGTATGCAGTGGATGAATAATTGCTGTGCTGTTATGCAGGGCCAAGCTGGTTTCCCCTCTCCGTCCCTCCAGCCCCTATCATGTTCAAGAGTACCCTGTACTCAGTAGGTGCTTAACACCCCTGGAGCAAGTCACAGGGCAGTGCCTTGCATAGCCACTGAGCTCCCATGTCCCCATATATGCCCTCCCTCTGGCCACTCCAGGGGAACTATCCATCTGGACTTGGCTGTGGTTCCTTCTCTCTCTCCTCCTTCTTCCTGTGGTGTTCGCTCTGCCTGGAATGCACTTTCCTTCCTCCAATCAGGTGGTTCTGCATCTTTTAAGTGTCCATTCCTCTGGGGGACTCTTCCCAGCCTTCTGACACCCATTGCCGTGTCCTTTCTCTATGGTGCCACTGCCCAAGGGGCACTTCGATTTCCTAACCAAGTTACTGGTCTGTGTGCCCCATTGGCCTTGGGATCCCTGTGTATTGTTGGAGGCATGTTCCTGGACCATGACAGAAAGGACCCTCAACAAGGGCTTCTGATGACCAATGTGGGGCCGCAGCAGAGGACATTATCATGTGACTTCAGTGACAAGGGAATTCAAATCACATGTTGAATTTATTTTCTGTAGACAGGGCCATCAACTCATCCCAGTGGCGACACAAGGCTCGAAGTTTGGCCCCAGGAAAGTGGAGAAGTTTTGAGTACACATTCCTCTTGCAAGTCGGTGTCAGGCAAGTGTGTGCAGAAAGAGAAATGCTTCCCATCTTGATAGCGGAGGAAATTGCAGGAAAGGATGCTTTCGTTCCACCCAGTACCACCTCCCTTAGCATTATTTATGGAAATAATAGATGTGGCACCGTCACAGCCAGATGGATAGGTCCCCAGGGGCCTCACCAACCTGGCTCTGGGTCTGCAGACTTTTCACTATACCCAGAGCATACCTTACTTTCAGGAATTGCCACAAACAGAATGTGACTGTTATGATAATCAATTAATAATCAATTAGTCTAGTAGTACTCTCTCCCCGTCAAAAACCTGCTTACACAATGATGAATGGTAGGGACTCAACCAGGACTGAAGGTGGAGAGACGTAGGGGAAAGCAGCTTTGCAGTTTAAATACAAAAAGAAAGAAAGAAAACTTAGAAACCAAATCCCCAGGCTCAGCTGCCTATGGAAAATGAATTCCACAGGGGCTGACGCTCAGATGTTTTATCGAATGTGCTTTAGACGTGTAGGTGATGCATGGTCCCTTAGAGTCAAGAAAAGGAACCCCGATAGCTGTAATGTAGCTTAGCTTCCAAGAAGTGCAGACTGCCTGCACTGGTGCTTCCACACAATATACGGTTATTGTTAGAGGCGCACGTCTCTGGCACTGCCCGGCTGGGGGCTCTTTGTCCTTTATTTAGATGTGGGATCAGGATGCTCTCGGCGCAGCACGACGACAGCCATGCCTCCCCACTCAGAGCAACCCCACAGTCCATGCACGACACATGAGCGAAAAGTTCCTTTGTTCATCGTGCCATGCTCCTCTTTTGTCATTCAGGCCCCAGCAGCAAAGGTGCTCGCAGACTATTTTAAAGTAGTTAAATAATTTCTGAAAGACATGATCTGTATTGATTGCTTGGTGAGTAAGGGTGTTAAGAGAGTTTTGTAGTCTCGGGTGGGCACCCTACACTGAAGGCATTTAAGGCTTTGCTTAGTAAAAAATATGCATCCATGTGGGACTGGATACCATTGAAAACAGAATGGTCATTATCCAGAATCCAGATGAGGGCTGCCTTTGTGACACTGCTTTGAGGAGGAGGAGGTGTCTAGCAAAAAACCTGCCCTTTCTACAAAAGACGCTGGCTGGGAAATGCTCGGGGGAACACTATGGGGAAATTTCTCAGACTCCAGGGAAGCAGCTTCAGGCATTCTATGCTCCGAGCACGATCTCAGTTCAGCTTTTGGCAAAAGAGGACAGGAATGTTGATAATTGAAGATTTACCCGAGTGGATGCCAACAAGGTGGCACTCGTAGTTTAGTGATCCCCCCAAAACCTTGGCCCCCAGGGAGCTGCTGATCACATCTTAATGCGTTGCTAATGTATCTCAGCACCACAGCAGGCGACATTTCTTTGCAGAGAAACCGTGTAAGAGAGACATCGTACATCCTCGGGAGGGGGGCATTTGTGTCCCTGGGAACCTCAGGTTCGGAACACACGAAGGAGAAGCCAATGTTTTAATGGCTCAGAGATAGGTTGGGAGCCCTTGAGTTTGATGCTTCTTTCTTCTCCAGACAGACCTTCTGGCCACTGTGGTGTGCAGGCAGGGGGGACTGTGTGCTAGGGTGATGGCATGAGCAGGCTTTTCTCTCCCAGTGAAAAGCAATTGTACAGTAACTAATTTTCACTTTCTACTAAAAAAAAAAAAAAACGTTGTTTTCTCATTTTCGACCTACCAAATAAAACAACTGAACTTAATACATCTTTACCTAAAGGCACATTTTAAGGTTTCTATTTTCAGCCTGAGATTATCATTATTATGATGTTTTTTCCATCCGTCATTTCTAGGCTGACACTTCAACCAACAGCTCTATAGGAGGCACCAGCAGATGTCACTGTAGTTCTGTTCATTCCTCTGTGCTCTTGATGGGATTCAAGTTCTATCCTTTTGGGTTCAGCTGATCGCATTTCTTATTTAATCAGAACATAATGCATCATAACATTTGTAATTCATGTTGTTGTTATTCTCTCATTGTGTGTGGAATTGGATACATATCTTTGCGAACAGAGATGCAAACGCTAAAAAGTAGCCCAGATACCCCAATGAAGGGTGGAAATCAAAGGTCCTGCTGGAGAGCCATGATAAGACGCAGAGACAAAGGAGCAACAAGGGTACCTGTGTGTAGCTTCCGTTCTGATGGGCAATCTCAGGATTAAGGACAGGCGCGTTCCTTCCATTCCTGCACAGGGCTTTTTGTAGATGTCAGCTGGGTGATGGTGCTGGTGGGAGGAAAGATCCCACGACCAGGGTGGAATGATCTGCTCTTTAGGGGGAAAAGTGGGCAGGAGTTAGAGATGCCGTGAGACCTTGGGGGTAAAGCCCCTGGGGTCTAGCATTCTCTGCACTGAGAAAAGTCACCGCATTTTTGGATGCAAAGAAGTTAGATGTGTTAACTTTAGTCTGTGCTTGGTATGACTTAGTTTCTGATGAGGGGAGAATTTAGAGCAAAGAGGCTGACCAGAAGATAAAGAGAGGAGAGCACTCTACTGCACTTTGCTCTCCACCCTAGCAGAGAGAAAAGCAAGGCTGAATTAAAAAAAAAAAAAACAACGAAAAAAAGGACTTGTTTTTTCAGAAATAATCACATCAGTCTTCTGGAGAAGAGAATTCTTTCTGGTAGTTATTTGCGGTAACTTTGGGTGTAGCTTAGGCGAGGAAAGGGATGGGCCACTATGTGTCTGTCGCTTATCCTCCAGAACTGGATGAACCCAAAGTATCATGGAGAAAATAAAGGGGTAGCAGAGCCAGTGAACAGAGTTAAGCTAGTGGAATGAGCTAGTGTGTGCAGAAACTACTGTGTTTTCTATACTGCCTTATCATTCAGCCCCCCTAATATTCAGCACCCCACTGGCAAAAGCTGGGATTTAATGACCTGCTGTCTTTTCTAGAAGGACACATTTAGTGGAAGAGCTGTGCCTGAGATACAGTCTTTCACCTGAACCCACAAACTGGTACCATCACAACCACCTGCCAAGCAGTTGGATTAACCAATAGTCCAGTCATGCCTGTTGGTTCTCACCTACACCTTGCCATTTTTTTATGTTTTATCCCCAGAGTGCAAGCCAGTCTCATCTCTTGAAAATAAAAAGGCAAGCATTTCTCTTTTCTTTCCTCTCATCCTCCTCTTCCTTCCTTATCGCAGCCAGCTTTTACCATGGCACCTAAAGGCTGGGCATAGTGGCACACATCTGTAGTGTCAGCACTTGGGCAGCGGAGGCAGGAGGAGCTCTGTGAATCAGAGGCCAGTCTAGGTTCTGTGATGAGTTCAAGGCCAGCCTACACTACAGAATCAGACCATCTTAGAAAAGCAAAGCAATAAGAAAGCACCAAACAAATGAGCATTTACACCCCTGTATAATCTCCTACAACGTATCGGGTTGGTATGCATGCTGTGTGACCAACAGAATGAGACAAATGGCAGTAGAAATTTCTAGACCATAACATTGCAGTTTTTGCTTTCTTTCATATGGTCTCACTCATTCTACTCACTCTGGGGAAGTCATCCTTCCTGTTATGAAAACAACCAAGAAATATAGAGTGCTAATTTTTTTTTATGGAGCTAGGGTTCCAAAGCCTAGGGCTCCTGCATGCTGAGCAAGTGATCTTGTGCTCAGCTGCATCCTCAGCTTCTCCCAGAAGTGTATGGAAAGCCCACGGAGAGAGAAGAAGAGGCTGCTTGTTCACAGGCTTCACCAACCTTCCAACCCCTTAAAAGAGGCTCCTCGAGCCCTAGCCAAACCTTCAGGTGCCTGCAGGTCCAGCAGCCATCTGGCTTCTGACTTCACAAGAGACCTTGGGTTAAAGGTATCTAGCTGAGTGGCTCTAAAGTCCCAGGCCCAGTGAGACTGTGAAGCATCATATATGTTTGTTGTTCTAGAGAATCAGGTACAGGTGATGTAAGGCAGATGCCTCTGGTACAAACCGTTAAGCATTGGCTACTTTCAGGGTCATGCATGTAGAAGGTCTCTAGCTTCACTGGAATCCCCAGCCTGTTGTTTTCAGTTACTGTATCTTGGAGTAATTGGTTACCTAGCTACCAATAAGTGCATAATCTTTGCCTCCTCCTTCTCCTCCTTCTTTCACTCTGTGTACTGTGTTCACTGGAGCTCACTCTGACTTGCTACAGTTGTAAATTATTTCTCTCAGGCTTCTTGTTCCCAGAAGCTGTGCTGTAACTAACCTCTTACAGATACCTCCATTTGATTTAGAATCCAATAGCACTATCCTTTAAGTCAGCCAATTAATTTAGAAAACAAAAGAGCCACAACCATCAGGGCTTTGCTATTTTTTCGGTATTGATATATGTTAATGGCATCTTTATCAGGTGCTATCATATCAAGCAGATATTAAAGCCTCTCTCTTACCACAAGTTATGACAGTGGAGACCATCTTTCATGATGTAAAACAATGGGGTTGTGGTTTAGGACACATCTTAGAGCCATGGGGGGATGAAGTAATAGCTAAAGTTAATGCAGGTCAGGGAGAGGCAGAGGCTTTTCAGTAAAGAAAAGCCAACGTCAAAGATCCTCTGTGAGAGAATCGAAGGCCACCATGCACTTCAGAGCCTAGAGCACCTAAGTTGGAATTTTTGCTCTAACTTCTCTAGATTGCTATGTGCCACTCTCAGACAAGTGCTTTGTATCAGTGCGTCAGCAGCAACACAGCTTGTGTTCGTGAGCCTTCTTGTTTTGCTATAACAATTAGTAGAGATGAATCAACCCATCAGAGGGAAATATTTATTTTGGCTCATGGTTTCTGAGGTCTCAGTCCATGGTGCTTGGCCCTGCTCCTCTGAGCCTGCTGTGGCCCAGGATGTCACGGCAGGATCATGTCATCGAGGAGATCCGTTCACCTCATGGTGACCAGAAAGCAAACGTCATTCAGACCAGTTATTATGTATAGGCCATGTAGAGTAGAAAGTGTTGCTTAACTCGAATGTGTCCAGCTGTGCTGAGATGATGAAATGAAAAGGAAGAGGACCAGCCTGTGCTCACCCTCCTTGCAGCTCTTAGTGCCACTGCTATATGCACAACGCTTAAGACAAAGCAAATAAGGGAGGGAGCCAGTATTTAATTATGATAATAAATAAAAATAATAACAAGACAGTGAGTCAGAGAATGGGAATAAGAGGAAAAGCAGCAGCTCAGCTGTCTTTTGAATGCCAGCCATCAGGTGCGCAGCTCTGTCTGCTCTATGTGCATTCTCTTATTTAAGCCTTGTGACAATCCCCATTACAGGTCCTGTTGCTATCCATACACTTCAGGAGAGTCATATGGCATTTCAACCAGCAGTGGGCTGTGTATATGAGGGCAGTTCTATCAAATTATAACAGGACTGAAAGTTTCCCAGTAGTTGAGGCAATGCTGGTTTACACAAGCCTACTATGCTGCAGAACATAAAATATAGCACATATATAATACCTGACAATAGTGACAAACGACTATGTTACTGGTTTGTACATTTGCTATACTGTATTTACTATTTTAGAGTACTCCTAGTTATATATACATTTTATTATAAAAGATTATTGCAAAATACTATGCTGTGTTCATTTGTCTCAGCCTAATGCAATGTATATAGACTACACCATTTGAGTGTATCATGAAGTCATCATGGTAGAGGCCAGGGAGATAGCTCAGTAGAACAAAAACTTCCCTGGCAATTGCAAGGGCCTGAGTTCAATCCCCAATTCCACCAGAAAAACAACAAAAAAGTCACAGTGAACCATCTGGGTATGTGTAAGCATAGCCTCTGCTGGCCACACAATGGCAAGATTACCAGGAACTCATTTGCAGCCTTCTGCCCATTGTGGGGTAGCACTCTCTGTCATCAGCGAGTACACTCTGGGATGGCAGACTTGGGGAAGGCTATAGACTTAGGGGTCTTAACTATTTCGATACTGCCCCTACATACTGTTGAAGCTTGTGAAGATAGGCATTTGTAGAAGTGGCGTGAACCAAATGGCAGACATATCTATGAGCAGTGCCAAAGGGTTCTTGATTGGGGTGGGCAGAAGATAAAAGGCTCATCACAAAATATGTGAATTATAGCTTTAATTATTATAAGAGCTATAATATACATTTTATATTATATAATATCATATATATAATATTATATATACATGTATATATTTTTTGAGGGTTTAACAACAAATAGAAAAAAGTTACTTAGTTTTGAGAGATGCACATGACTAAGGAAGGGACATAAAGTGTTCTGATTTACATCCATCGTTATAACCACCAAGTAAAGAGAATATTTGCGACAAAGAATGTGGGAAAGAAGCCCCTCTGCGAGCACAGCTGTGGCCATGAGCGCCAGCTTGAGGATCAGCGCTCCACAGCCAGAGCGTGAGCACTTTGAAGGACAGGGCCACTGAACTCCTGACACCAAGCACGGTGCCTAGTACCAGCAGCCATCCCCAATAGTTCACTCGCATTTCAGTGGGAGGCATGACTGCACATTTACAGCAAATGGATGCAACTGACAAAAAATGGCACGGGCCTCTAGTTCCCAACTGTTGGTGTCAGCCAGGGCTCAATCCCTAGTGCGGCCTCTTCCTAGCTGTGTGACTGAAGATGGGACTAATGCAACATTCGAAACCTCAATTTCCTTGCTTATGATCAAGAAAGCAGTTGCAGTACACATTTCACCGTGCTACTTCAAAGTTGCGATTGTGAAATAACAATTGAGTACATGGATTTAAGCTCTCACTCTACTTCTTAGTTAGACTTAGCCCTAGGAAAATGGTTTGACTGGGCTGTGTTTTAGTTTCCACATCTGTAAAGTGATGTTAACAGGATGCTAATCTCCCTTATCTGCTGAGAACTTACTCCAAGATTACCGGTCCACATCTGAAGTTACAGAGAGTCCCAGACTCCATATTACTAAGTGTCTGCAGTACTGGGGTTAATCTGTCCTTTTGTGATTTATTCCCTGATGTTTCCTTCAGATCACTTATACTTTGGGGCTATTCCTAAGGAAAACAAAGGCTACTTGAACACAGCCACCACTGTGCCACGACGGGCGAGGTGGGAACTGGGGTGTATCTAAATGACTATTAGGCAGGTGGCACACACAAGGTGGACATCCTGGGCCAAGGCATGGGTCACATTTGGGATCAGGCAAAGCAGAATGGGAAGACACTATAGCCACAGCACCCAGGATGGTGCAAAATTTAAAATTATGCCCTCTTTATACCTGGAATCCCACACTGAGTACTCTCTGGAGTTAATTACAAGTACCTCAAATTGCAGAAAGAAGAAATGTGGGTAAGGGGGGCAGCACTGTGTTTACATCATGCATTTTTTTTGCAAGGAGTTACTTAATGAATATGAAATGCATACAACGATGTCTGGCACATAGCAAACTCTGCACAAAGGTTCCCTATTGGAGTTGAGGCACAGAATGCTTTGAAAGCTCGTGGCACCACACCTGGAACACTGCATGTTCAATAAATGGTTGCCCTTGTGTATTTTACTGCTAATATTTAACATTAGTGTGAAAGGGGGTGTGGTCTAATGTGAAATGTGAACGAATCACAAATCATCGCATTGCTATGACTTTTAATAATCCCATTGTCTATTTCTTGTGAGTGACATTGTAAATTAAACTGTTTGATCATCAAGTGGTGGCTATTTCCTGGAAGTTTTGAGTTTCTTTGAACATCCAGTGGTTCTTCTGGGTAATGTCACACATTGACTGATTAGCAACAATCATGTTAGTGATGACCAGGGTCAAGCCTTAGCCACCGTGCAAATATCCTCTGTGTTTTATGGTTTATGTTTCTGGGACTTTAGTGATACTTATCTGGAGGACTCTCCCTTGGAGGCATACATTCTTATTTTATTGTGCCCATTTTTCTTAAACGCAATTTTGTCCTACAATTCTAGTGCTGGCAGAGTATTGCAGAGTGGGGATGATGGGGCAGCTTTAGACTGCAGAAGAACCTGTTGGACCAGGACACTGCCCTCCCATCTCTCACAGGCAGGAGCAGCATAGCAGGTCTGCATTGCCCATGACTAACAAGGCCAGGGTTTCTTCTCAAAGCGGAGCCCCCTTTTGCTCTTGTTGCCTACTGAAAGGCTCCTCTGGCTGCCTGTCAGGTGCAGGCTCTTGGCAACCTTGTGGCAGGCTCAGCAGAAGTGCATGTTTTCTGCCATAGCATAGCCATTGACAGGAAGGGCTGGCATGTGTTGCGTTTCAGTGGCCAACCAGGTGACTGCTTCCCAAAGGTGAGAGCAGGTGCTTCTCCATGTCTCCGCTGTGCCTTTGCTCCTCCAGTCAGGCTTTCTGGTGGGCTTCCCTTTTAGTAAAATCCATTTAGATGGCACCTGGCAGGTGTATTTCACTTATGAGAGCCAATCATCCTACAGTAGAATGGCTCGATCACACTGCTCCACTGGCCTAAACAAACCTTGCCTACAAAATGTCCTATATGATAGCAAGTCTGTCATTGAAGAATTTTTTTTTTAAAATGTGTTGAAGAACTATACTTAAAAAAATATAATTTCTTAGGGCAAGCCAAATAACTGAGCAGATTAAAGCACCTGCAAGCAGGAGCAGAGGCTGGGGGGTTTGATCTCCAGGCCTGCTTTGCCATCCCTGCCCCCAGGGGCCCACTTAGATGGCAATTGAGACTGGGTGTGGTGGGGCACACCTGTAATCCCAGCTCTTGGGAGGCTGTAAATAGGTGGATCACTAGGAGTCTGGTCTAGTAGTGAGACCCTGAACACCTGGTAGATCCTGCCCTAAAATACAAATATATATAATTTCTTTTGGGAGGGAGAGCTCTAAAATGTCCTTGTCAGTCATGGGAAACTTAATGTGAATTATCTTATCTGGGTTAAGCGTGTGGTTAACAGCCAAGACTTTTCTCTCCTACCTAAGCATCCACCAGGAAATGCCTAAGAGACACACAAATTAGATAGAACTGTGTGTTCCTGGATCTCCATTCTGCACTTGAAAGGCAAGTTTCCCCAGAAGTCTCAAAGCAGTTACTTTACCCCAACTTGTTTTAGATTGGATCCTCCAAGAGCTACCATGGAGCCCTTGGAAGATGGTCCCAGGAGGTCTTCAATCTAAATGTGGTCAGAATGTGAAGCCTGACTTCAGTTCAGTCTTTGGAAAACAATGTTATAGGGAAGGATAGGATTCCTAGGCTGTAGGAATTTTATAAAACCTGGAGACTGATGTCCCCAAGGATGAATGCCTTGATTCCCCCATCTAGCTTTACTGAGTGATGTGCAGAAGAATTTTTTGAAGGACAGGCCCTCATGGTCCTTCTCATGGTTGCTGTGGCAGAGGGCTCCTGCCAAGATTGTGTCCACTCTGTCACTAGGCCTGTGTGATGTGTTGCCCCAGGAACAGTGCTCAGCAGCAAGTTTGTGGTGATGAGGGGACTTGACAAGGCAGGAGGAAGGGAAGTAACATCTACCCTGTGGCCTTCTGCACACTCCGTTGGCTTTATGCTAGCTAATTTGCCATGGGAACCTGAAAGCTCTGGGAGAGTCCTCACTCCTTCCTCCAGGAAGAGTCACTTTTCTTATAATATAATGTTTATATATACACAGATATACACATGTATTTTTATTAAAAATGCATGGCATTATCAGCAGCTCTTTTCTTTCTTAGGAATATTTGCATTTGTAGATTAGTAGATAGCAAGAAATGTTCATACTCGTGTTTCTGGCTCTGACTGGAGACATTTCCAGCATTGCAGAGGCCGAGGCAGAGCTATTTTATTGTGGAGGAATTGCAAGTAAAGAGTGAGAAAGATGAGTCGGTTCAGTAAAATCAAATTTCTGGAAAGACACAACTCAGCGCAAAGCTGCTGTGTTGCATGTGTGCACATGGCCAGCTGACATGCATCCTGCGAGTGGCCTTCCTGAGTCCCTCTGCACCCTGCCAGAGGCACATGCTTCTTTATCTGTGAGGCCAGCCTTGCATACAGCTGGGCTGACCATGAAAAGCTAAACATCCTTGGCAGATAGTAAATTCCATTAAGACACGAAGTATTCCCATCCTTGGGCATAAATTCTGAATGTTTAGTTCAGAACTCTGCACCTCATGGCCACTTAATAAATATTTGCTGACTTGTTGACACATTACCAAGGCAAGATGTGTCCATGAAAATGAGCGTGCACAGCATTTATCTGGCTGACCTTGGGCCTGTTTGCTACTCTGTTTGGATTATTGTTTCCTCATCTGTAAAAGATACAGTGCTTAGCATTTATTGAGTGCTAACCTTAAGCCAGCATTGAGCCAAGTACTTTACAGCCATGATCTCACTGAATTCTTTAAACACATCCATAGAGTGTGCACTATGATTATTTTATGAAGGAGAAGACTGCAGTAGAAAGAAGCCCAGGTCACTGAGTGTGTAAATGGTAGACCAATAACAGCAAAGCATCGGTGATGTGCCCAATAGCCTGTTATGGGACATTAAGAGCACCTGTGACTCCAGGTCACCTGTTCCAGGGAGCGAGTTCAAAGTTCACAGCTTTTGGGCCAGCAAAGCCTATGGCTCCAAGTCCCAGGACCTCCCAGTGGCAGAGGAGGAAGGGTGGCCTTGAGAGGGTGGCCTTGAGAGGGTGGCCTTGTAGCTGCACATGGGGGAGAGAATCTTCTTTAGACTCTGGTGCATGAAGCTCTTTTTCCTTTGGCCTTTTGAGAAATGACCAGTGAAAAGGAAGACATGCAGGTTCCAGCTTTTCTGTGGACTTCACCTCCTGGCCACATCCACATACCAGCCTGGGGAAGGCCTTTCCATGGAGCTTCCAACCACCACTTTCCTCTCTCTGGAAAACCTGAAGCCCATGTCTGCAAAGCCAAGCCATGAGTAATGAACTGGACAAGTGATGATTTCAGATTTTAAAAATTACTACTGGAGGAACTCCTAATGCTTCCCTTCACTACTTCACGTTGGCACTCAGAATGGGGACCCTGTAGTAAGTCGTTGGCTGCTGTTACTTACAGCCCAGCCCTTATGTTTGTCATTATGGCATCCAGTGTCTTCTCTGAGGAGAGCCCCTGTAAGGAGGTGGAAAAATCTCTATAGCTACCATGCATGGTCCTTTGGAGCCAGCAGGAACAATCTCACTGAGACCCCTGTCCCATGGTATTGCCTACCCTCCCAATTTGTCTCTTGTAGTCTAATCTTTCCTGCTTCTTTCCACATCTGTAAGCTACTTTCATTACACCTTTCTGCTTGCAGCATGGCTTGTGGATCCTTCTTCCTAATGGATAAACTCCAGACTGTTCAGCTGGGATTTCTCATCCTCCACCTATAGCCCCGCTGTCCCTTCATCACTCTTATTCCCCAGCAAAAACCTCTTCCTCTCACCAGCAGCTGTGTCCTGAGTATCCACAGACACTTCTGCTTCCACTGCTCTAGGCTTCTGTGCACTTCCGGGTCTCTTTTCTTGCCCTCCAGCTCTCCCCTTCAAACATGCAGAATCCCTATGGTCTTCCCTTCCTGAGCCTTCTTTTTTCTCTGCTCCCAGCCATTCCATAGACCTCACAGTTTCCACAGTGAGAAACAGCTGAGCAAATGGTAGGTCAGGTCATTACTTGTATCTCTTGTATTATGCTGTCTCCACTGTTTATCGCCCTTTGAAGAATCGGTGGTGCTTGTCATCATATTACGAGCAATTTCAGACACATGAGGGCTACATTAGTAGTTGTCTATTCAACATCTCACTTCTTCACTGATAAACTTTGATTCCATTGAGCTGTGTGCCCTACCCAGGTGGACTGGTCTCAAGGGTAAACTAACTGCACACTGGTATACCCTTGCAGCCAACAGTACCAGGCAATATGGTACCAAGGAGTATACCAGAGGATTCTGGGATGGATGTTCTTTCCTGATGAAAGGTACAGTGTTTGAGAAGACAGCTTATAGGCACTTCTTCCTGTGATGAGGATGTTTCCAGCTTATACTAATCATTTTGTAATCTTCAGGTGTGTGTGGGAGAGCTTCTACTCTGCTGAGCCTGCCGGACCCCTCTGGACCCAGCCCAGGCCTGGCATACAGGCCTCGTGTGAAACGGCAGATGAAGTCATGCAGAGAGGCTAGGAGCCAGAACCATCCAGCTAATCCAGGAGCAGAACATCTTGACAGAGAGACATAGCAGGTTCACTTCCATGGCCTACAGCAGGAAGAGGCTAAGCACAGCATCCAGACCCAAGGCAGGCACATGGGGATGAATTTAAACTTCATAGATCCACACCTGGTAAGCTGAGGCACTTTACTAGACCCAGATCTATAAGAGCATCCTCTCTCCCTCTTGACTGAGAGAGGGCGCAAAATGTAACCAAGGTGAACTAGTCTGCCTGGAGACCACCAGATACATTAAGGGAAGGTGATCAGACAGAACTTAGAGGAACAAACTTAAATACAAATTCCCAATTTAACATCTGCTTAGGTATGCAACCTTGAGGCAACAACTCTGGGATGGAAAGTCAACAAATGGGCTGTGGTGAGCAGAAGGACAGAAGGGCCATGGATGTGTATGGTGTCTTCATTGAACCTGTGTCAAAAGGTGACTGTTGCTCAACTTTCTGTGTATGAGATAATTTGAAGACTTGAATTCCTAAGGCATTGTTAACTGGATATTCTGTTATTTGCAGCAGAAGGCACTCCTAAGCTTATACAACCACCTTCATATTGTTAGGCTTCTTAGTACTATGTAAACATTGTATAACTATCAAGTAATTTGAAGCAATACAAGAGAAGATGTGATGTATTGCAAGAAAAGAAATGGTCATGAAATCAATAGCATGCATATGGGCATCTAGGTATGATACTTCATTTATAATATGAGTAAATGTTTTCAATAATGAAGTTAAAAGTGTTAATCCATAACTGTGGCAGCAAATTAAATAATAATCAAGGAGAGGAAAATAAAGGAAATGGTAAAGAGTGCGTTAATCCTACTAATTAGAAAAAAGATACTTTAGTTTGTTTAAAAAAAAATACATTTTTACCGGCTGATGAAATAGCCCAGTGGTCTAAAGTACCTACTTAGGCAAGCTTAGGCAAAATGCACAGGGACCTCAGTTTGATCGCAAGCATCATTTGCCGTGCCAGCCCCACACTGGGGGTGGGCTGAGCCAGCCACATAAAACAAAACAAACAAACAAACACAAAATGCTTAATAAAATTCAATTGATAATTGTACATTGATTTTCTTTGTTAAAAATCCTTCATTTCTTGGTTTTTTTCTTTCCTTGAGAACAGGTCTGTTAAAATGGCATGTGTGGCCTGTGTACTCTCACTGCTTCAGAAGGCAGGACAGTTAGTTGCTTGGTGACTTTAGAGGAACACTACGAGCACAGTCTGCCAGCCTCTCTCTGCCTCCCAATCTCTGGTGAAGCAACTTGCCCACTGCACATGAATGTCTCTGCTAATCTGTGAGCAAAGTTTTGTAGGCCTTGGTCTGCTCTGCCCAGGGGAGTCTAGCAGTTTGAACAGACAAGTTCATATCCAAGGAGATGTGTTAGGAAACCTAGTGTAGCCATTAGTACAACATGGCTCTCTAACTCAGTATTATTGGTAATTAAGTTGATATTTGATCTTCATCAGTTTCTCCCGTTTGACTACTTCTCAGCTAGTTCCAATCATAGGAAGAGAAAAGATGAGTGTCAATCAGTTACCTGGCATGCCAACCTAAGAGTCACAAACTTGGAATTCTCCTGGGATGCTTTTTACTTTGGTAACAGTGAAGCCACTCTTCTCATTTTGGAATAGTAACAACTGTATTCTATCTACTTAGTCATTTAATTTATTTATAAAAGTGTGTTGAGCATCTACTGTACATCCTTCATATGTGCCAGTGATTCAGCAGTCAGCAAGAACAGACGTGACTCATCGAGCTCACAAAAATAGAGAGGCGCAGAACAACAGCTTCCATAAAAACAAGTAAGGGATGTGAATTAATTTGGGAAATCAACAAAGATTTTCCAGGAAAGTAATAAGCAGCAAGCTGAGATGGGAAGAACTAATTGTCACTAGCTGTGAAGGGGGAAGAATAAATATTCTAGGCATATGCAGTGGCTAACAGACGAGAACAAGCCTCAAATGGAAGGGAATTAAAGGAACCCAGAGAGGCTGGAGGAGAAGGGAACAGAGAGACTTTGGAGATAAGGTTTAAAAAATAGGGGGGGGGACCGAATCACACAAAACCTTGAAGGCAACTCTAAGAAAAGAGGTAGCCTTTATCTTAAATGAGAAAGCTGTCTGCTTGGCAGGAGCTCAGCAGTTTGATTGAGGGTGGTAGAGAGAGTTAGGAGATAAAGTCAAGAGATATTTAGAGGATAATATAGAACTTGGTGTTAGGGGGATGAGTGGGCAAGAGGAGTCAAGGATGACATCGGGGTTTCTAGCTTTTGTGACTTGAGAGACTAAGAGCACAATAACTATGGAGGGAACCCTCGGAGAAGACCATGTTTCAGAAGAGAGATGATGAATTTAATTTTAGAACTGTTGTGTCTTACTCAGACCTATGATTTTTGGACATAGAAGAGGCAATCTAGAAGTTAGTTCAGTCCCTACTATCTGGATCTTGAGTGATGATAGTCTATCTGAGATGAATGTGTGTGCATATGTGTGTGTGTTTGTGTATGTGTGTACATGTGCATGGGTGTGCAAAATGATGTGTAAAAGGTGACTAGAACTGTAAGGATGAGTGAGCTATTTGGGGGAGCTTATAGGAAACAGAGACAAAGATCAAGATCTGATGAACTCTAACACTGAATGACCAGATGGAGAGGATTTTATGTGAGAAAAATGACAATGAGAAGTGGCACTTTGGCTTACTCTGTACTGTTAGAGCAATGAGAGCCCACAGGTAGATGAATTGAGGCCTTTGGTGTTCTGCTTATGGCCGTGTAAATTAGCTGACTTTGAAGAGGATCTTATGGTTCTAGGGACCACAGCAATGGAGCCCACCCTCTTAGGGGATCCCTGAGAAGAACCAACCTCCAAAGCTGCTTCTTGGATTTCTGACTCCTGGTACCCCTTGAGACAATCCCAATCCCTGCTCAGGCCCTCAGACGCTCAGTGGTGCCCTCCAAATTACAGGTGGCTGTAGTTTTGTGGAGTTCAAGTCTCACCTAAGTGCCAACAGTGTTGTGTGTGAAATAGCAGGTTGGGCTGCACCCAGAACTTCTGCCTGAGCAGGTGGCAGTGCAGTTCATGAAGCTGCATTTCTAGCAAATTCCCAGCTGTTGTTGTTGCTGCTGGCTGGGTCCCAAATTTGGAGAGCCACCATTCTAGAGAAAGTAGTTGGAGAGATAGCAAGTCTGAATTTCAGTATCCCTTGACACCTTAGGGTGAATATCGAGAACCACAACATGTTCTATACCTAAACATGGAAACAAAGAGTTTGAGTTTATTCATCACAGAGAAAAGATAAAAGTGTGAGGTGATGGATATGCTGATTACCCAGAAGACATCATGACCCAGTATATGCAGAACCAAAGGGTCACACTGTGCTCCACAAATATGCACAGATATGAGATGCCAGTTAAACATGACTTTTTAACTGGCCCTCCTTCTCTGGGATTGTAGCAGTTTGATTACTCATTGCTTGGGGAACTTTCTAATGTCCTTAAGTTGATTTTCCCCCCACATTTTATTGAGGTCAAGGATGGGGTTGTTCTGAATCCCCTATTCTACTTGCCAGAGGAAACTTCTAAGCTCATCACAACAGCTAGAACTGCCCGAGAAAGTGCCATATGTTGTACTGGGGACGCTGCTTACATTGTGTTTCAGCTGAACGTGAGTGAAGTGACTCAGTGCAGCACAGAGTGCCGCTGCGGTAGGGCATGTTCATTGCTCATTTTGTGCATCGCCTTCTCCACTCTCGCAGAATCCCCACCCCTATCCCTATTTACAGAGAGGAACTTAGAATGCGTAATTCTCCTAAGGACACAACTTTAGTATAGAACAAAGGTAAACTCAGTCACGTGGCTACCAAGACTCTTGTTTCACAGCACGCAAAAACAAGTTCTGCACTAAACTTTTGACTTTCCTGCTATCCTTTTTGTATAAAGTGGGCACAAAAGTATTCTCAACCTCATAGCTGTTAGAACAAATGAATGAATGAAGCAGTGGTCTTAAACTCTTGAGAGATTTTGGGGGGATGAGAATTAACTTTTATCATTCTAGTTCTGTTCTGCAAGGTGGCTTTTTCACAAAAGTATCAACACCTCCAGTTGTGAAGCAAGCAAATGAAGATGATCAGGGGAGCAGAGAGAAAGCCAAGCCAGGTGCTGCAAATAGCTCTGTGGGGTGGCAGCGAGAGGCGGCCTCCTCACAATGGCACCGGGCTTTAAAAAGCAACAGCTTCATCCATGGAGTCGAGTAAGACCAAGTGTTCACTCTGCTGATTTCCCTCTTTCTCTTAAGGAAATCAGGTGTTCATTTCATTTCTCCTTTCACTTCCTCTTCTCCCTAAGTGACTGTAATGCGTTCATTTTTTTTAAAAGTAAGGACTTTGAGAGTCCCTTGGCTCACTGGGCATTAATATTGCAACATAAAACTCTTTACTTAAAAGTGACCAGTTCGAATCACAGCTGGGTTAGAAGTGACCACAAGTCTAATGCTTTGCCCTCTGTTGGCTGTTGTGTGGCTTGTACAAAGTGGGCTGATGGGCCCAGCTCCGTGGCTGGTCTGCCCCAATGGGCATTGCCAGCTTCTGCTCAGCATTCTCAGAATAGAAGCAAACATCTCTGATGGAAACTCTACCCCACAGGTGCTGCAATGAGAGAAGTAAGCGTGGGATGGAGGGGCAAGAGCAGGAATGGACTGGCATAGCAGGAGCTATTGCATTATTTTTCTACATTCTTGACGAAAAAGAAGATACTGCATTTCTTGATTTTGCCATTCACTTTTGCAGTCTCAATGGGGAAGAGGCGACATTTTTCCAGCAGGAAAACGTTGCAGGGAATGTCTTGCCAAGGTAACTTCTCTTCATTTCTCAAGACTACTTGACTCCAGAACAGCCAGGCAGGGAAACAGGATAGGAAAGAATGAGCAGGAACAGCCCCAGAGGCCGGGTCCTTCGTTGGTTCTTTGAATGCACAAATATTCCTATAAACCTCAAAGGCCCAATGGGGCATGTCCCCTCCCAGCTGGTTCCCAGCTTCTGACAGGAAGGCCAGGTCTCTCTCTCATTGCTCTCTGTGCTTATCTCTGGGGGTCTAGGACAAGGACAGGCGTGGACATTGAGAATACCCTCTGCCATTTTCTGCTGGAGTATATTATTTATTATTATATCTGGATCTGGGCAGTTTTGGACTAGCTATGGCTCCGGAAACTAATGCACCCTCCCTCCAAAAGAGGCAGTTGAACTTTAAGCCCTGCTTCTGATTTCAAGTGACCACATTGTCCTTACACCGAAGGCCTTGGTGGATCTGAAGGTCTTCCTGGACTTCCATTTGTGCTTCTGAATCCTGGCTGTGCAGTCAACAGAATGAGACATGATAGGATGTCAGTATTTTAGTGAGTCAAGCTCTGTGAGATTGAGAAGGTGACAGTAAAGAGCATGGATTGTCTTCCAATTGATGGGGAGAGAGGAAGACAGATCAGTGGAGCAGGAGGTGTGCAGAGAGCTTTGCTAGGATGAAGGAAAGATGGTGCACATATTTTTAATTTGAGACATGGTGAAGAGAAGGAGGAGGAAAATGCTCGAGGATGAAGAGGAAATTATTTTGACAAGTGCCAAGAAGGAAAAAGGCAAGGAGCCAATTGCATGGGAGAAGAAGGGAGTGATGAAAGAGATGAGTGTGCAGGGAGCAGGGTGAGACGGAGGATGTGTCTCCAGTGGGGTGCCAGAACTCGTGGCCTCCTCATCAGGGGTGCACTTGGTATGGTTTGAATGTGACCTTAGACTCGGACTGGAAACTTAATCCCCAGAGCAACAGGGGTCTTAAGAAGTGATTCATCAGGAGGGCTTCAAACTCAGAAATGGATTCCTTCTGATGAGAAAGGGCTTGAGGTGGGAAGAACATTTCCAGCACTCTCTCTGTTCTTGTGCTGCTGGATTACACAGCAAGGAGACCTTCGCCATGGGTTGCACTTTATCTTAGACTCTCTAACTCCAGGACTGTGAGCCGTGTCTACTTCTTCTGTTTATAGACTGTCTGGTCTGCAGAATTGTGTGACGTCTGAACAGAATGGAGCCAGGCAGCGCTCTACTTCCTCTATGAGGTAGAAGGCAAGCATCTTCTTGGGGAGCGAGGGCTAAGGAATACGTTTAAAGTTTGTGGGAAAAGGAAGAAGTCACTTGAGTGGCTGCAGGAAGGGTTGGGTTTCCAGAGCTTTGCCTCCTCTCTGCAGGTTAATATTATCTCTAACAGTCATCTCGCTCGGCTTTTAGTCACGCAGAGACATCACTGCTTTATATTACACAAGATGTGAAGGCAGGAGAAAAAAGAGACTAGAAAATTCCAACCACTATATACATGGGCTAGGAGGGAAAAATCCAACAAATAGCATTGTCAAAAGTTTTCAAAGAAGTTTACAAACTAACCCCTTTCTGTTATTTAAGTCAAACAGCATGGAAAATGATGTTACGAGCATTCAAACTCCATTCTCTCTGCTGGGGGTGGCGCTTGAAGGAAAAGTGTATTCTGTGGTTAGTGCTAGTTAAATTGGTCACAATATGAAGCAAAAGTTCAAAACTAACTACTAGACATCTCTCCCCTCTGGAATATTCAATTAAAATCTGTGTGGGGGAAAAGTCTCAAAATGACAAAGAATAACAGCAACTACAACAATGATACAACAAAAGTCGCTGTACACAGAGACATCAGGCAGGCAGATGACATTGAAATGAGCCAAAGATCTGCCTGTCCAGGGGCTTCGGGGGTTAGAGCTGTTATCCAGTTACTGCAGAGCACCGTCCAGCCCCAGCAGGGCAGTGTCCCCTGAGAGGGTGCTCTTGCTCAGAGCCAAAGCTTGGCAGGCACAGAACTCACCATAGACACCCTTCCTCTTTGCAGTTTCTCCTTCAACCCTAAGAATGTCCCACAACTTTTCTGAGGCCTTGAGTCAGAGGATTTGAAAGGAATTCACACTGAGGTAAAAATAACAGAGGATAGAAAACACCAGTTTCTTAGCTCAGGAGCATTAACATTTTAATAAGGCAGGGCTTAGGCAAAGTACACATTACTGGACTCTGTGACAGCATTATGTGGCTGAGAACCTACTCTACTTACGTGCAAGAGCCCTTCTGAGACGCTCCTACACTGAGACCAGCAAGAAGCTTGCGGAACTATTTGGGTCCAGGAAGGGGAGCTTCAAAGTTAACAGTTGCAATGACTAATGCTTCAAATGTGTGCAATAGAACACATGAGCTACAATAGACAAACTGTTCTTGGAGTTCTTTAACAGCTAGCACTCCACTTAGGCACTGACTGGTCCACTTAATACCTTCATTTTGCCTCAAAGAAGAAAGTGCATGTCTTGCGGGTGGAGAACCTACATGTGTACAGCATGTGTGCATCTGTGCCCATCAGGTGGAGGTCCCACATGTATACACGTGGAAGCGCGTGTGTGCCTGTGCCCAGCAGGTGGAAGTCTGTCATGTGTATACATGGAAGCATGTGTGCCTCTGTGGTCCAGTTGCTTTTCAAGATGTCCATGCAGCATACACCGCCTGAAGTCACTGTGCAGGCAGTTCCTGTAGTATTAACCTGCCCCTCATAGCTGCTATGTGATGTGGGCACCAGGATCTCAAACTGCACTGAGTGACATGCCATGTGCATGTGGCACACAGGTGGTGGCACTGGGGTTTGAACCCACTGTTTGGATGCAGGTACTGAAACTGGGCTCCTGCTCTCTGTGACCCGGCTTCAAGAACTGGGCCACCTTTCACAGTGCCAGTTGCTTTCAAACTAGGTGCTTAAAGATATGCTTTGTATTCTGAGATGGGGCAGGAAGGATTTGGTCAGTTTACTGTGTATTTGATCAGACATGGTAAACTTGAGACAGTGCATGAGCTCTCAGGGTGAGACATAGAGAATGATGCAGAGGGGGCCTCCTTTTACCCTCCAGAGTCTGTTTTGAGCTGGTGCTGACATGAACCCCTCAGCTATGGGGGTCTATGGATGTGGAACCTTGATGAGCATGCTACAGAGTTTGGATCTGACCAAAGTTACTTGAGAAAATGCAGGAGTACCAGAAAGACCTGCGTTATGGTACTAAAAGGCTGCTTTGTAGGACTGTTGTGAAAATTAACTGAAATGACTTAGGAAGTGCTCAGTAATTATTAGGTCCTCTTTTCCCTTTTGCCCCTTAGTTTTCCATTCTTCTTCCTCCTCTTTGTCTTATTCTCTTTCCTTTCTTCTGTGCTTCTCCTTGTAATTATTACTAGGGACCACTCACCCTTCAGCTCCTTCTCTCTGCACTGTGCTCACTGACTTCCCTGAGTGATGGCCCCCACAGGCTTGCAGCCAGGGTGGAGGTGAGGACAGGCAGGAAAGGGAGCCCACCCAAGGCGAAACCCAAGGAGCACTCACGGCCAGCCTGAGGTGAGGAGGCAGGCTCTGCTCCCTGGACCCTGTTCTCAAATCAGCACTCAGCTGAAGGCTCTCTGTCATTTATATCGCATGCTCATCTAACGTCCACCTGGCAGCTCAGGGGGGCGGAATTCCCATCACAGTCAGAAGCCCACCTTTGAATTCTAGCCGGGATTCTGAACAGGAGCCTGTTACCAAAGCAAAGAGCACAAAGTCAGAGTCTAATATCAACCTCTAATAGATTCAGCATTGCACATCAAACACAATGTGTTTTTGAAGCGATATCAAATAATGCTTCTGTTCTTGATTATGTTCTCTTTGTTCTAGGGCAGCAGAAGACAAATGAGAGAAACAACCTTGGTCATACTATTTGGGGAGTCAGCACCAGCAGGGCAAATAGCGCATAAGGGAGGGGCTGGGAGATGATCGTCTTTTAAGCACCATCAATGCACCAGGACCTGTGCACAGTAAGTGAATTCTACTGCAAACCTTAGGAGCAAGGCTTATTATGCCCATTTTGCAGATAAGAAATGTTAGACAAATGTTCCACTCACAGTGCATGCTAGAACAAGGATCCAACTCCAAGAGCTTCATAAGAATGGCCACATTAGCCGGGCGTGGTGGCGCAGGCCTGTAATCCCAGCACTCGGGAGGCTGAGGCAGGAGGATTGTTGTGAGTTCGAGACCAGCCTGAGTTACAAAGTGAGCTTAAGGCCAGCCTGAACTGCATAGTGAGACCCTGTCTCAAAAAAAAAAAAAAAAAAAAAAAAAGAATGGCCACATTTTTGCAAGCGTTAACACCCAAAAGTCATTTAAAAAAACAGACAAAATTAATTTCATAGTGACAGTCAGCCTGACACTGTGCTTGTTTATGGCTTTTAGTGAGTAGTAGGAGCACAGCTATGGTGAACAAAAACTACTAAGAGAGGATCACTGAAGTCCCGAACATTTGGGATTGAAACTTGGAGGGAAGAAGATACCAACCAGCAACGTAACTGAGCGAGCAGCTTTAGTGTGATAGAGACTGGTAGTTAACAGGGAGAAACATGAAGTACTAACTGGATGGAGAGCTTTGGTTGAAAGCTCTCCTCTGCATCTTTTCCTCTGAATAACTACTATGAGACAATATGCAATGTATTAATTATTGTAAGTGTCCTACTAATTGGTTTTGTAACTGTTTCATTGCTATTTTTCTCATTAAATTTAGTAAAAAATGAAATTAATCAACAACATTAATAGTAAGTTGATGATTTTATTTTCTAGGCAATAAGGTCCATGATGCAATATGTCTATTTTGCTCCCCTGCATTTTTTTCAGGGCTTCTAGCAGCACCTGGCAGGAAGTGGGGTTTCACTTTGTATATATTTTATGAACAAATGAATATATGTACCCATGACCTTGAGTGCATATGTGACAGTGTAGGCAAATGCACACAGGGAGTAACCATTTGGAAGGTAAGGATAGGCTCATTTCCAATTTCAAATTCTGAATACTCAAGTGGAGAGACTTCTGGGAAGTGTTAATATTGAAGTGAGCAACAGAGGGATAGAAAACAAGACAGCGAAGAGCTCAGGCTGACATTCAGGAGCTGGGAGGTCTTCCCTTGGTTCTGTTCCTAAAGGGCCCATGTTGTGGCTTGGGGGACCATCCATGGGCCTGGCCAGCCCTGGCTTTTTGACTATTGCTAGGAAGGATGTTGCTTCTGCATAGTGATTCAGACTCTTTGCATGCTCCTTAAGTAGATGGACTTGTGCCATTCACCTGTTTCTCTGTTGGTTGTCAAGAGACAAAATCTTGGTATGTACAGGAAAAGGATAGCAACCCGAGCCTGGCTATATGACCAGATTGCTCATTTGCAAGGAGCTTCTTGGTCAGTTGGCTTCCCTGTTACGGGTGGACACTAGTAAAAGGTTGGATTCAGGGTATATAGCCAGCAGCTGTATTCAGTTGGGTAAATAGATTGCTTATGCATTAATTCATTTCTTGGTTCAACAACGAAAATTGACTGCACTTGGTCAATTTGTGCACATCAAATATCAACTACAGACGGTCTCCTTTTCCACTTGTGGAAAGTGGCAGTCCTGTGCCAGGACCAGGATAAATGGAGGTAAAATTACAATGGTTTTTCAGGCCGCAAATAATAGAGACACTAGTGGTCTAATTCGTACCTTTGGGGGCTTAGTGAAGGCATTCTGAGGGAAGGAAGGAAGCAGGGAAATCAGTCCAGGGTCCTGCATGGTCTTGGAACTGCAAGCAAAGCTGCAGAGTGAAGTGGGCTGGAATTTGAGTTGTTCTACCCGTAGAACAGGGGACTTTGGGCAAGGAGCAAAATCACTCTGGTTCCCTCTGCCATTTAGGGAAATAAATCAATGCCATCATCGAGGTGTTAGGCTTCAATGAGCTAATGCAGGCAAGTTCTTGTGGCACTTGGCATGTATGATACCCATACAAAAGCACTGCCTTCCTGTTTTCAGCCTCCCAAGTGATGGGACTATAGGTGCATGCTACCACTCCCAGTCTCAGTTGCTCTCTCATTGTGCCTGGAGGTGGGGTGGGGTGGGGATCAATCCTGGGTCGCTATGCCTGCCTAAGAAGGTACTTTAGTCCACTGAGCCATCTGGCTGGCCCATTCCTAAGCCCCTCCCCTCATACCACAAATACTGAACTTACACTAATGAAATGCAGCTATCCCTTCCTTTTTTCAGAGATACACAAAGAGATCAGAAAGGAATTCCTGCCAGCTATTGCCAGGAATCCAAGGTTGGCTACCTCTGCCACTATCTCACTTCCTAGTCTTCTAAAGGAGCCTTTATCCAGCTCAATCCCACTTGGGGCTCTAAATTTCAATGCTTTTTACTTTTGTGAAACCTTATACTATAATCTCTAATGTCTTTCAAGCCTCCGTCTTTTGCCTAGACCCAAGTTTGCATCTCTCCTGCCTCTAAAAATCTCCCTCATGCATCCTTTGTGCCCACCACAGGCAGAGTTCAGACACTCCAGGCTTATGGTCACCTCACCTTTCAACCCAACCAAAATTATCAGTAGTCTAGAGTTTGCTAGATTCAGCTGGTTCCTTTTGGTGGCATCCAACTTACTTAAATATTCCTTCTTTCCAGAGAAACACACCTTCCTTGATGCTGGTCTTCTGATCTTTCTACTTCTCCAGCTACTTTTCAGTCTCCTTTTCTCAGTTCTCCTTTTCTCTTTAATTAGTCACTTTTCCCTACTTTCAGCACCACAATCTCAGGAGAAAGTACCAACTTCTTCCAATTTAGCTAGTTCAGTAGACTTCTGAACAGTCAACAGGAGCACTCTTTCCATCACCCACTCTACTAGGATCATTTCTACCTAACTCTTTGAGACTTGCCAGTATTCTTTGAGAGAACTAGAATGCCCGTGGTCCTTGTTACAGCCTATGGCGCTGCCCAGTTCTCCACAAGCCCCCACTTCACTCTCATCTCAGACCTCATTATCATTTAGTTTGAGTTTGGGAATTGAGTTTCTCTTGGTCCATCAAGTGATCACGTTTCTTTCATCATTAGGACCTTTGAGGAAATCCTGCTGTTTGTTTAAATTCTCCTGCCCTACTCTTTGCCCAAGTTTTTTCTCAACCTAAGACCAAAGCTTTCTCAAGGAAGCTCCCTAGGATTCCTCAGGGCTAGATCAACTCTTTCTGTTCCTGGCTTCGGTGGTACTACGTATATCTCTTTCATGATCATTATGGCAACTGACCTTAAATGTGGTTTTAGACTTTCTGTTTGCTGCTACTGCATCTAGTATAGGTTCATGAGGATTTATTCAAGATGATCTGTTTTACTCTTGCACATACAGTTTCGCCAATAGTGTCTGGGCGATGTGGGTGAATGGAATGAGAGAATAAACCAAATTTAATTTTGAAATGATTACCTCCAAGACAAATCAGCAAAGCTGCTATGCAGGATCACACAGAACACTGCTGGACTCAAGTGACCTCCTTCTCTAACTCCTTCCTCTTTTCAGCACCCCTTCCTCAGTTTTCCACTCTTCCCAGGCACCAACTGTCACTATCACTTTCGTAAGTGGAGTGTGTTGCCTCGGGAGCCACCTCATTCTCTAGTTCAGCTCTTGCTAATAGCAGTTCCTTTGCTTCTTAATTTCAAAATCATGAAGGTTTTAAAACAACATTTACAGTTCTTGAATTACAAAAAATATGTGTATTATAGTAGCTTCAAAATCTATATAAAGAATGAGAAAATAAAATATTCTGGCGAACTAGCAATAATCATTGTGACTATTATTATTTTGTACCAGGGATCAAACTCCAGGGATTGAACTTGGTACCTTGTGCTTTCTAGGCATGTGCTTATGCTGCTGAGCTATCCCCTGACCCTATTAATTTAATTCTTTTTAGTGGTGAATATATATGTAATGCAGTGATACAGTTTTCTTTCTTTCTTTCTTTCTCTCTCTCTCTCTCTCTCTCTCTCTCTCTCTCTCTCTCTCTCTCTCTCTCTCTCTCTCTCTCTTCCTTTTTGTGGTACCGGGGATTGAAACCAAGACCTTGCCCTTGCCAGGCAAGCACTCACTCCACTGAGTCATCTCCTCGGCCATTGTGACTATTTTGGCAGATACTATTGCAAATTTTTTCTATTCATATAAATACATTCTTTTTTAAGTGTGATGAACTCTCGATTTTTTAAATTCATTTTAAGGAGAAAAAGCAAAATAGCAATGAAACAGTTTCTAAATAGGTTAGTAGGACAGTTACAATAATTAATACGTTGCATATTGTTGTCTTCATAGTAGTTATTCAGATGACAAAATGCAGACATGATATCTTGTCTAAGCAATATTAGTACAAACCTTTGAACTAAGAGAAAATAACGCTATAACTGTCGTAACTATCTTGTATATACATATGTATTTTTTCACAACAAAATGGTCCTTTATTTATAACCTTCTTTTTGTTTTGTTTTATCAGAGATGGTGTTTCATTGTTGTTAACGAAGCTGTATTTGGAGAAGTCTTTAAATGGCCTTTTCAAACTTGATGCCAGTCCAAAGATTGTAGGTTCTTGAATTCAGCAAAATAGCTCAATATAGTGCAATAGTCCATAATAGTAGTGAGTTATCAGCAGAACTGGCAACTGTCAGAAGTTGTTGACTTGAGCCTTTTACAGCTCAGCATATTAATACTGCTTTGCTTTTTATACCTCATGGTTACACTTTTCTGCTGGATGGTTAAGACCAAGTTAAAGCAAGATGTATCTAACTAAAAGTGTAACTTGCTATCTGATAGTCAGTCAAATTCCCTCAGGATTTATCCTGGACCCATGTGCAGCACCTTGTGGGCCTTTTGTCAGTGTCAGCCATCTGGATGAGTCACGACCATTGCTTGAGCAATTTGCTTTCTGTGAAGTTTGATTTTTGTTCATGAAATATTTGCCTACCTATATGTCTTCAAGATTTCTACCTACTTTGTTTTCCAGGAGATTTAGTGTTTCTGTTTTAATGTTTAGATTTCAGTACAATTTGACCTTAGTGCATGGTGATAGACCCAAGTAAAGTTTTAGTATTTGGCATGTAGAGACCTGGTTTGTTCAGCGCCATTTGTTAAAGAGGCTATCTTTCTTCCAGTGAACATGTTTGGCCCCTTTGTCAAAGATAACATGGCTGAGTGTAGTTGTATTTGCATCTTCTAATCTATTTTATTGATCCTTGGTTCTATTTTTTGTCAATACCATGCTGATTTTATTACAGTAGCATTGTAGTGCAATCTCAAATCAGGGATTATAATCCTTCCTGCTTTGCCTTTGATGCGCAGGTCTTTTCTGGTTCTAAATAAATTTTAGGAATGATTTCTATGGGTTTCTGAGATATGTTGGTAGTATCTTGATAGGGATTACATTAAATCTATATAACAGTTTTTGGGAGTATGGCCATCTTCACAATGTTGGTTCTTCCTATCTAAAAGGAAGGAATATCTTTCCATTTTCTTTCCTTCCTTCCTTCCTTCCTTCCTTCCTTCCTTCCTTCCTTCCTTCCTTCCTTCCTTCCTTCCTTCCTTCCTTTCTTTCTTTCTTTCTTTCTTTCTTTCTTTCTTTCTTTCTTTCTTTCTTTCTTTCTTTCTTTCTTTCTTTCTTTCTTTCTTTCTTTCTTTCTGAACCAGAATTGAACTCAGACCCTTACACTTGCCAGGAAACCTCTTATTCCACTGAGCCATCTCTCCAGCCCCTATCTTTCCATTTTCTGAAGTCCTCTGCCATCTCTTTATTCAGAATACTATAATTTTCATTGAATACATCTTTTGCTTCTTAAGTTAGATTAGTTCCTAAGAATTTCATTTTTGTAGTGCTTTGTAAAGGGTATTGTTTCTCTAATTTCTCTCTCATTATGTTTGTCATCTGTATAGAGGAATGCTATTGACTTTTGGTATTGACTTTATAGCCTGCTATGCTATTGAATTTGTTTATTAATTCTAGGTGCTTCTCAGTAGAGGTTTTCGGGTCTTCCAAGTAGAATATCATGTCATCTGCAAATAATGATAGTTTAACTTCTTCTTTCCCTATTCTTATTCCTTTTATTTATCTCTTGTGTCTAATGGCTCTAGCTAATGATTCTAGAACTCTATTGAATAGGAGTGGGGATAGAGTACATCCTTGTCTTGTACCAGATCTAAGAGTAAAAGAGTTCAGTTTTGCCGGGAACTTGACCCAACCTGCGGACAAGTCGATGTAGACCCTAGAGGGGGAATACGGATAGGAACTGGACAGGAAGGCACAAAAAATGGAGACATGACAGGATTCTGATCATGTCTTGTTTATTGTATAGAAGTCAGCAATATATATAAGGTTAGCTGATGCAATCCTGAGCAAGGTAGGATAAACTGAGTGGGGAAATGCGCACCTGACCAGTTAACTAAACAACTATGGGAGGTCTTAGCCATGGAGTGGAGAATGTGGGTGAAAGGGGGCAAGTAACTAGGCAACCAGGCAAATGGCAGGAAGTTCTACCCCTGGGGGGGGTGAGGGGGGGAGCAGGAGAACTAAGGAAATAGGTGGGAAATAGAGACTTAACTCAGCAGAGGAATAGAAACTTAAGAAATATGGCTGAGGCTAATATGAAATGGATGTCAGTCACAGGTTTCCCACACAGTTTTTCCCCATTTAGAATTATATTTGCAGTTGGATTGTCATTGATGGCTTTTATCAGATTGAGGTAGAAGCTATCTATTCCAATTTTCTGTAGTGCTTTAATTATGAATGAGTGTTGACCTTGTCAAAAGCCTTACCTGCATCAATTGAGATGATTGTGTGATTTTCCTGGATTTGACTGTATTGACATGGTGTATTACATTTTAGGTTTGTGTATATTAAACCATCCTTGCTACTTGGTCATGGTGTATAATCGTCTTATGATTTTCTGTATTGTATTTGCTAGGATTTTATTAAGGATTTTAACATCTATATTCATGAGGGATATTGACCTGTAGTTCTCTTGTTTAATTGCATCTTTCTCTGTTTTTGGTATCAGTATAATACTTACCTCCAGAATGATTTTGGGAGTATTGTTTCCTTTTCAATTTCATTGAAGAGTTTGAGGAGTATTGGGATATGTCTTCTGTAAATTTCTTGTAGAATTCAGCTGTGAATCCACAGGAACTGTGCTTTTCTTTATTGTTAAGCTTTTTTTTAAATTACATTTTAAATTTCATTGGCTCTTATTGGATTATTGAGAGTTCTCATATTCCCTGGATTCAGTTTTGGTAATTTGTACCTTTCTAGGAATCTGTCGATTTCTTCTAAGTCTTCGATTGTGTGAGAGTAAAGATTTTCAAAGTACCTACTGACGATCTTCTGAGTTTCCTCAGGGTCTGTGGTAATTTCACCCTTTTCATTCCCTATTCTTCGAATTTGAGTTTTTTCTTTCCTCTTTTTGATGAGGTTAGCTAGGGGCTTTCCAATTTTATTTAGTCTTTCAAAGAACAAGCTTTTGTTTTGTTAATTCTTCAACTCAATTGCATTAATTTCTGTTCTATTCTTTATAATTTCCTCCTTTCTTTGGGCTTTGGCTTTGGTTTCCTTTTCTTTTTCTAGGTGTTTAAGGTGCAGCATTAGGGTCTTTATTTGTTCTGATTCTGTTTTCCTAATGTGTGAGTTCACTGCTATAAATTTTCCTCTAAGAACTGCTTTCATTGCATCCCCTAAATTCCCATAAGTTGTGCTTGAATTTTCATTGAATGGGATAATTTCTGTTTTCTTGCATATACTTAAGCATGACCTATGGACTAGTATGCAGTCTATTTTAGAAAATGTCCCATGTGCAGCTGAAAAGAATATGTATTTAGATGTGGTTGGTTGGAACACTATGTATATGCCCAGTAAGTTCATTTGTTCAAAGGTCTGGTTCAGTTCTGCTACTTCTTTGCTAATTTTTTGTCTGGTTGATCTACTTTTTTGGGATAAGGGAGTGTTAAGGTTTCCTGTTAGGACTGTGGTATTAGATATTAGATTTTTATATCCATTAATATTTGTCTTATATAGTTGGGTGCTCCTGTGTTTGGTGCATAGATATTTATGACTGTTACTCTTCCTCTTGTATTTTTCCTCTAACCAGTATGTAGGAGCCTTCTTTACTTCATTTGTTCATTCTTGGTTTGAAGTTCAGAGCGTCTGAAAACAGCATTGCTACTCTCTTTTTTTCTGAGATCCTGGGATATGTAGCATGGTTTTCCATCCTTTGACTTTTACCCTATGGATTTTTTTAATGAGTTAAGTGTATTTTTTGTACATGGCATATTTTTGGGTTTTTCTTCATAATTCATTCTTCTAGTCTATTTCTTTTAATTGGTGAATTGAGTCCATTTATATTGATAGCTGTAATTGAAATGTATTGACTTATGATTGACATGTTATTTACCTGATGTTGTACACCTCTTTTTCTTCTGTGTTTATCCTATTTTGTGGGTCTTTCCATTCTCATTTGTAAACTTTTGGTCATTTTGACCCCTCTATAGAATATCTTTCAGTAGTCTATGTAGGGTTGGCCTTATCATGAAATTATTTAGTTGTTCTTTGTCATAGAAGTCTTATACTTCTCCATTGAATTTAAAAGAGAGTTTTGCAGGGTATATCAGTCTCTGTTGGAATTTGTTTTCTTGCAAGACTTATAGTACTTAGCTCTGTGTTCTTTTTGTCTTGATGGTTTGTGAAGAGAAATATGCTGTTATTCTGATGGGTTTTCCTTTAACTGTGATCTGTTTCTTTTCTCTGGCAGCTTTTTTGGGGGGGGATAGATCATTCTGTTTTATTACATTTTTCTTTAAAAGTCATCAACTCCTTCCTTTTTTTTTCCAGTTAACATTGTTTTATTGATATACATAAAAAGTATATATATTTATGTATCAAGTATATATTTAAACTGGGGGGTATTTGTTATAGTTACAAAAAATTCCTAGGTACTATTTTGACATTGCTTTCCACTTATTTATTTATTTATTTTTAATTAATTTTATTGAGAAACAAATAGCAATGAGACAGCTGCAAAACAGGTTAGTGGGACAGTTACAAAATCTAGTGGCTTTTAGTATACTGTTCCTGTGCTGAATTTCTGGGATCTTAATTATTATTTGGTTGATGTTATTTGAAGTTCCATATGTTTTGGATACATGATGTCAGATTGTTTCCCCATATTTGGGGAGATTTCTGCTATTATTTTTGCCCGTATTCTTTTTATGTCATTTGTATTGACTCCTTCTTTCTCACTGATGTTTATTAGTCTTACATTGTTCATCTTTGCATCATCTTGCAGATGTTGAATTATTTTTTCCTGCATGCTAGCTATTTTTGAGATATCTTTTCTTACCTTTTCACTAGCTTCAATGGTATCTTCAAGGTCTGAAACTATCTTTGCTTTCATTCAAGTGGTTTTGCTAGCTTGTGATTGAGATTTTAATTTCCTACATATCTCTTTGAATCTGCTTCATGCATCCTATTTCTTTCCTATATTGCTCATTCAAGGATTCCATCATTTTTCTATTCTTTATTTTTTTATCAGTGTCTACTTTAGAAGTACTTAGTAATTCTTTCATTATAGTTATCATTTCTTGTTTTACTTCAGAGATTATTTCTGATGTGATTTCCTCTATACATTTCTGCAGTTGTTTCTTTACTTCAGATGCTATTATTTCAGAAAATTCAGGTGCATGCTTTCCAATTTCTTCTATGCTAGTGTCTCCTACATTTGTTGTGGGTTGGCTCAGAGCCTGAGTATGCATTTTGCCCCTTCTTTTTGCCAAAAGGACCTTTGGTGTAGAGCTTTGGTGCAGTTATTATCTTAGCACCTACTGATATTCTTACCCAAGAGAGATTATGTGGCTAACGCAGTTGCAGTTTTGTATTCACAGAACTACAATTAGGAGCATTAATAATGGGTAGTGATATGTAGCAGATGACACACTTTTATAGCTAATGGGTTTGTATGTTAAACCATAAGAGCAAACATTATGTCTGTGTAGCTAAGCAGATATTAAATTGGGAATTTCTATTTAAATTAGTTCTCCTAAGTTCTGTCTGATCACTTCCCCTTGATGTACATGGGGTCTTCCAGGCAGCTTAGTTCACCCTTGTTACCTGTTGCCTCCACTCTTTATCAGGAGAGAAAAAGTGAGGATGCTGTCATAGATTTGGATCTGGCAAAGTGTCTCAACTTATTGGGTTCAGATCTACCAAGTTGGAACTCATCCAGGTTGGCCTGGCTTGGGTCTGACTGCTGTGCTCTGCTTCTTTCTGCTGCAGCCCATGGAAGTAAACCCATTATCCCTCTTGGCAAGATGTTCAGCTTCTGGATTATCCAGGTGGGTCTGGCCCCTCTCTCTGCAGGGAGTTGTGCTGCAGGGCTCCACACTAGCCCTGTCTGACGGAGGACGTTTCTGTGAGTACATGGATGGTCCCACACACACGCAAGGCCTGGGCTCTGGCTGGAAAGGGATCTGGTAAGCAAGGAAGTGGGAACACACACACACACACACACACACACACACACACACACACACACACACACATGATGGACCTGGGCTCTAGCTGAAAAGGGTTCTGGGGTCAAAGGTCCCATACAGCCAGGGAGATGGCTCAGTGGAATAAGCACTTCCCTGGCAAGTATAAGGGCCTGAGTTCAATCCCCGGTTCTGCCAAAAA